>VDFB02243985.1:60366-103196 GCA_007258455.2 Sequoia sempervirens | reverse complement strand
CGTCCACATCATGAGCATACAACTATGCATACATTAAGATCACAAGAAAAGGGCAGAACAACTAAAGGGGGGACATATATTGATTTAGAAAACGATATTCCACTTCAGCTTTATGTAGCTTTGAAAAGAAACAAAAAAGTGATTGTAATCATATCATGACAACCATATTTTTGATACTATGTAAAAACTGAAAGAATGAATATTATATGTTAATGAATGAATGTGAATATGTTAATTAATGAATGTTATATGTTAATGAATGAATGTTATATGTTATTAATGGATGAATGAATGAATGTTATATGTTATTAATGGATGAATCAATGATTAATGCTATATGATTGGGTATGCGGAATTGAGAGTGATGTGAGGGGGGGGGGGCGGGGGAGCGCCAAATGAGCTTCCACCGTCACGTGGTTGGCCTTGTTAAGTAGAGAATATTAAACTATACTCAAAAAACAAAGAGAAGCTCAATAAGGTAATGCACTTTTCAATATAAGAAATGCATCGTTTGAAGCATCAAACCAATATGCAGTATGTATGTATGATCAGTCAGTCGCAATGGTAAATTTCCACGAATATATAATTATTTTTTTTTTTTAAATTTTGCTTCTTCGTCGAAATTTCGACAATAACAACCGACGAATCAACAGAAAGCCTCGACGAAGTTTCTATAGCTGCGACGACTATTTCGTCGAACATTCGACGAACTTCTAGTGTTCTTCCGACACTACTACTTGCCTATTTCGTCGCATATTCGACGAACTTTTGGTGTTCTTTCGATGATACTAATTTTGTATTTCGTTGTTATTTCGACGAACTTTCCATGTTTCCACGCTAAATGTTTTCCCATTTCGTCGAGCCGACGACGAACTTCTGGTGCAGTTCATCGGTGGATAAACAAAGTTTTCGTCGATATTCTGACAAAATCCCGACGTATGTCGCGATGCTGCCGACCAACGATTCTTCGCCGTTATTTCGACATTTAATTTTTCGTCGGCCTTGCGACGAAAAAATAGCGACGGAAAATTTTTCGCCATTGCGTTGCTCTTCCGACAGATATTTGTCGAACGACCGACGAACGACCGTCGGAAAATGGTGTCAAATCCTGTAGTGTGAGAAAATAAACATGGGTAAAGGTAAGAGGATCAAGAGGATAAGGTAATGGCATTGGGATGGTTTTGGTAGGAGTTGGAAAGGGATCATGGGAGGCATTAGATGGGATGATAGGATCTTGATTTAGATGGGGGGATTTTTTAATTTGTGTGGATGGTGTAGTGGGGAAGGATTTTTGGATAGACTCCTTGAATTCGGTGGATGTAGGGATGAGGGATTTGTGACATTTAAAGGATTGGGGTTGGATGGTGATAGGATTTTGGAGTGGGATGATGGGTGTTGAGTGGATGTTGGCCTCATCAATAGAAACATTAGATGGTGAAGTGGGATGGCATGACTCCATAATTTTGTGATGGTTCCTTTTCTAGGAGTCCTTGGAGGAATTTTTGAGAGAAATATTTGTATGGTTTAGGCATAGATGGATGGTTAGGATTATGGGTTGGTAGATAATGGGATAATGGAGTTGGATTATGGGTGGAGGTTATGTGAATATTTTACAAAGATGGATACTAGGATATGGGTAGGGGAGATTTTGGAGTTATGGATGTTATATGAGAAGGATATGTGAGTTAGGGAAAAGAGTGAGATATGGATGAGGGATAGAGTGGATTTCCCTTGTCAAAGGTAGGATAAGTGTGAACAATAGATATACATGGAGGAATGATGGGATATGGTGTGGTAGTCATTGCTTCATCAAAAGGAATCGGTGAGTGGTGGAAGATTGGGGAAAGCTTTCCAGTGATGATGGAATCAAGGGGATTGATTGTATATTCATCTTGATCAACAAGAATATCATTATATTTTGTATGAGATAGATTTTGGGGATGGTTATGATGAGGGGAATCATTAAAATAATATGGATTCATGATGATTGTTTGATTATTTGGATACAAATGAAGGAAGAGAATGGATGAGAATAGATTATTAGAAGAGAAATGGAATGGAATAGAAGAAATTAGAGGAACATATCTTAAAATTTGTTTTGATATCAAAATATCTTAAGATTTGTTTTGATATCAAAATATCTTAAGATTTGTTTTGATATCAAAATATCTTAAGATTTGTTTTGATATCAAAATATCTTAAGATTTGCTTTGATATCAAAATATCTTAAATTTATTTTACTAAGGCTCATATTAGGATTTAGGTTAAGCTCAAACTGTGGATATGTTTGATTGATTGAATTTTGGATCCCTATAATAGAAGATTCGTAGATGCAATGGATATGTTGAAAAATAGAGTGCATAGTTGAAGCATGACTAGATGCACTAGAGTAGGGAATTGATTTGTTGAAGGGTAAAAAAATTAATTGAACCACAAATAGATATGATGAAAGATGAAATAGCTTACAAGAATAATCACTAGTATATGGTGTGAATATTTTGAAGGGTGAATGGATACACCAAAATAAGTTTAGGCATTAGGACTATGGTTGATAGAATGGGATGTATCCACTAAAATAATTGATAGATATGTTGGGGTGGGTGATCCTACAAACTAGTTTACAATTCTGTTGAGGAAGGAAAATTGCAAAAACACTCCCATGAAAAAAAAATTGGTTTTTAGGGTTTCGCATGAACTAGGGTGTTTGTATGGACCCAAAAATGGGTTTGTATGGACCATGGTTCAAGCAACCCTATTTAATGATGGGACCCACTTTTTGGAAATTTTAAAAAATGAAGACAATGGAAAATTCAAAAAAGGGGGGGTTCGCTTGAACCAAGATCCATACAAACCCCCCTTCAAGTTTGCTCGAACTAGGGGTCCATATGAACCCCCCTTTTCCCCCCTTCTCCTCCTCTTCTACCAAATCTATGCAAAAAAATTCCTTTCGAAGCTTAGGTTGAGGATGAAAATGGAGGAGACTTCACAGAACCAACTAGATGATGGTAGTCCTCAAAATGAGCTATCCATCGAATATAATTTAAATATTTTTTGGTTTTATTATGTATTTTTTTTAGTTTGATTAAACATAGGTTTTTCACCAAAAAATCAAGCTCTATGTTCTGCACATGTGGATAAATAGTAGATTATCAAAATTAAATTCTAAAAAATATGTTCAGGCTAGGTATTTATGTCCTTGATCTAGTAAAAAAAAATGAATTTTGATACATACAAAAAAAGTTATGTTGTATACGGTCTGCCTATGTTTGAATTGTAATTGGTTTGACTTCAAAACTTGATTAAGGAAAAAATATTCAATAAAACACTATGAAACCAAATGAACTCGTTAGATATCATAGTTACAAATATAAATTTGAAAAAAATAGAATTTTATCCTTCATATAAAAAAATTATGTTGTTTACGGTGAGCATCACTCCTTAAAAAATGGTGTTTACTAATAAAAACTAGTTTTCGAAGGAGATGGAAAAAGAAATGCAATCCGATTCAAAATAAAAATAAAATATATTTAGAATCTACAAAAAAATGTCACAAATCACTAGTTCACATCATCTTCAAATTCCTCATGGTTTAGCAGCTATAGGTGCCCAAAAGTGAAGATTTAATTAAAAAAAAGTAGTTCAATGTATAGTTTGGCCAAAAATTGTAAACCAGTATTGTGGGATCACCCAGATCGAAATGTATATGATAATCTATGAATTCAAAGGAGTTTTGATGGTTTATATGAGATAAGGTCGATCTAGGACCTTGATGATGAAAGAAATGAAGGATGAAAAGATTAAATGGAAGAAATATTGATTGAGGATGATGATTGGTTATGATGGTGGGAAAAGGATGAAGGGATGGAAAGAGATTATTAAAGGGATGAGGATGAGTAGAGATTAAGATTAGTGTTAAAGGGACTTGATTGGATGAAAATTAGAGAGAATAAATGGATTTGTATTATATTAAATGGGTTGTATTAGAAGATGATGATTGAAAAGATGAATTTTGATTAGGATGGATTAGATTAGGAGTTTGATTTCAAGTATTAGAGGAGAATTTGGATTAGAAGGGATATTAAAGGGAAATGATTAGAGGAAGGGATAATAAAAATTTTATTGGGATTTGATTATGGTTGGGTTTGATAGATGATCAAGGCAATGGATTAGATATTAGGAGGTGGGTTAGGTAGCTTGACCTTGGAAATATTTCATAATAATTACACTCAACCAATATGAAAATGGTTTGTATTTTAAGGATTTGGAGTAAAGGGGTTTTACTAGTTTCAATGATGAAGACACACCAAGCACAAAAACAACCTATGATTAGTCAAGTGGGATTGACACCTCTTGCAAGCTCACAACATAATACCATTTATCAAGTGAATGATAGCAAGGAAGTTTCACATTGCACAAGATCCCTCACTAAGTATGGCCAAAGGTTTCACCCAAAATTAGATCTATCTCAAATATCAAAGGTATGTCGTATGTGGTGAGTAACGTCTCATATGACTTTATTTTATCACCACAAGAGGATGGTCGAAAGATCTTATCTAGGATTGCACAAAGCTTCTAGGGGTATCCTCAATATACCTCAATGGTATGTAGGATCTGATGTTGTAGATGAAATAGAAAGATCATGCCAACTAGCAAGGAGGAGAGGGTAACCCAGTCTCCCCTATCACTTCCCCAAGGTGTAAAGTTATTGGAGGACTAGTTAGATTAAAAAGGTTCCACTTCAAAGAGGCGCGTATTGTGATTCACCCACCATTTTTTATGCCCTGTAAAAATGCAAGAGTTGAGGTTGTTCCCTAGGGTGATAAAATCCATAGGTAGGCCCCCTAGAAGGATGATTTGATCACTTTTTATCATCGAAGTTCACATGAAGTGCAAGGGGAGAGCATAAACTATTGGAGTCCTTGGGATGAAATGATGAAAAAGAAAAGACACCAACTTAATATTTTGATCTCCAAGATTACCCAATGGTGTGAGGAGAGAGAATACAATTAAGTATGCCTCATGAACACAACATTCAATGGTTGATTCCCCTTAATAAATTGAAGTGTTCCTAAATTAGTGATCAAAAATCTATTTGACAATCAATTTCTACAAACAAAAGTGTTAGTAGTTTATGATTTTATCTTGGGAAAGTGATCACAAGATACATAAATAAAGTGTTAGATAGTATATTGATAAATAAAAATTATTAGAAGTTATAGGAACTAGTGAGTTGGGAAATAAAAGAACCACTAAACTACAAGATGCATATGTCATTTTATATATTTGAAAACTGAAAACATACCTTAGATCACCACCTGAATGGATACGATGAAATAAAATTCCTACACAAAATTTAGTTTTTAATTAGTCAAAATAAAAGTTAACTTGATGTTCATTGTGGTGAATGGTGATTTTGAAAGCATCTACCTCTATAAAACTAAGTGTCTATAAAAAAACCAAGAGAAAAAGTTAGAAAATATTATGAAAACATGTTTTCAAATCACATGCCAACATATGCCTAATACGCTACAAAATCATCGAGTTACAAGATGAAACTCTTGAACTATGAATGCATGCACTAAATTTGGAGAGAGTTGCTAAATTCCTAGTCCTACAACAAAGATGGTTAATCCTACACAAATAGAGAGTGTAAGAAAATTTTAGAAATACAATGGCCTATGAAATTCACCCCCTATCAAAAAATGAATGTTAGACAACAAGAAAATTATAAAAAAATGTATTTGTAGAGTGTTAGATGCAACCACCAATCTACAATTTAGAATTGTTGAATCATAAATAAATGCATTAAACTATAACCTATGAGTAAAAAGCATGTGAAATTGATTAGTGATATAGACATGGATCCCACCAAGCATGTTAGAGATGTGTACATGAAATTTTGAGCATGTAGGAACAAACTAAAACTATATTAACATATTCTACCCAAAATACAAGAAACACTTAGATTAAGCATAAGAGTTAACAAAACATGATGAAAACATAAAGAATATCACTAAGAAAGCAATTATTGCACCGTGATGAGGAAGTTGATCTCATCAATGGTTGGATGTGAGGACTCTTACCAACAAAATAAGGTTACATTTCATGGGATATTTTTGTTTTAGAATGTCATCCAATTTATAGATTTTTTGCTATTAAATTAGATGGTTATCATTAAAAGATGAGATTGATGAATCATACTAGTTGAGAGCCATGGAAATATGAGAGGAGGACAAGTTTCCTCATTTGGTTGGAGGAGATGGAGGCAGAGGAATTGAGGATAAAATCAAGGGTGAATATTCTCCTTGGGATGATTGGGTGAACAAGATGGAAGGGGTACTTTGGAGTATCCCTGAGGGATAGGTAGGTCCTTTGACCCATGTGACATGGTACAAAGATCATGTCACATAGACAAAGTTGCATTCCTTGTTTACAAAGGACCCAAGTCTTTGTACACCTTGGAGGATGTGGGGGATTTAAAATGGTTTGACTAGGATTTGGTTATGTTAGTGGGGGATTAAGGGATTGTGTGGTTTTAGTCCACTTAATGAAAAGTGTAGAAAATAGGAAGTTAAATAAATAAGATATTTATTTAATTTTTGAGATGGTGGTGGGGTAATTTAGATAAATAAGTATCTAAATTTATTTATCTAAGGTGGACATTAGAAGAAGGGTGATTAAGTGGTTTAGGCTAGAAATAGGTACGCATGAATAGTGATAAATAGTGATTTTATAATTGAAGGATCTTGGAAAACTGGAATGGCGTTCGTGTGCTCTACAAGCCAAGCTAGGGTGATTGTGCCCTAGCTTGTTCTCTATGTGTTGCTCACTTCTGCGTTGTGGGGGGGGTTCTTTGAAGCTATCGGGGTTGTGGTGGTGGGGTTTTTTCTTTTTTGGAGGCCTTCTTGCTACCGTTTGGGTGGCTTGTGGGTGGAAGGGTTTTGATCCTTCCCTTGGGGTATTTTCTTTTTTTCCATTTCTTGCAAAAGATTCCTAGGGGTTTGCATGCCTGCTGGGGATCTTATTTTTTGCTATGCTAGGTGGGGAAACATCTGGGGCTAGCCCCAAATTGGATTTCCAATCAGCATTTGATTTGAAGCCTTCAGCGCATGGAGTGAATATTTTTGATAATATGTTGTTTTCTTTAGAGATGGAGATGAATGAACTAGGATCGATTAGTGGTTCTTGAATAACGAAGATTAATGGGTGTTTGGAAAGATGCAAAGAGCAACTGAAGTTGATTATCCCAATGGAAATGCTTGCAGATGATATTGAATACTATTCAAGGCACTCTTTTTATTGCAAGTTCATGGGTTTGAGAGTCTCGCTGCAATTTTTGGAATCCTGGGCTCAGTGGACTTGGATGTCAGAGGGGGAGATGGAGATTAGGCTCCTTGCGAACAACTTTTTTATGGTCTCTTTTGATTGCATGGTAGATTGGAATAAAGTCTTTGAGGTTGGCCCCTATTTTTATAACCAGGTGGGTTTGTTTATCAAGCCATGGCATGCTGGCTTTAACCTGATTGAGGCAATACCGAGTCAGATCCTAGTTTGGGTTCAGTTGTCATGGTTTCCAGTTGAGTGTTGGTGAGATGACGTGTTGCATTTGGTGGCTTCAATGCTTGGTAAACCTGTTGGGTCTTCACAACAGACGCAGTATAAAAAGGTAATGAATTTTGCTCGTATCTGTGTAGAAATTGATTTAAGTAAGCCATTGCCAGATTCTGTTGAAGTGAGTGTTGGATCATATACTTGGGTGCAACAGCTAGATTATGAAACCCTACCTTTTCGGTGTCATCTTTGTCATGAATATGGTCACTTGCAGCGTAGGTGCCCTAGGGCTAAGCCTGTGGTGCCCCAACCTTCTCAGCCTTCTCATAATCCACCTAGGACTGATAATGGTAAGGACCTATTTCGGGTGATGGTAATGGAGATGATGGTTATGTCCCTGTCAAGGCTCACAATAGGCATCAGGGCCAGAAGCGGACCTTGAGGGAGAGGCAGGATGATGAAACTTTTAATAGGTTTGAGGTGTTGGATGATCTCAGCCAGGAGGAAGTGAATTTGGGGTTGCTGAACTTGGATTAGGGAACTTTGGGTATAGGACAGGATAGGCCACCATTGGAGGCCATGCAAGTTGTGTAGGAGATTGGGGTTGGGTAGATGGATACAGATCAACAATTGATTGTCTAGACTGAACAAGAATCTTCTATTGGAGTATCAAAGAGTGGTGGAGGTGGTTCCCCATTGCCCATGAAAGGAGGCAAGGATGTGGGGAAGAGCTCTTTGGCCTCCTCTCATTTGGGTATTTAGCAAAATGAACTGAAGAAATGGGTTGGTGACAGGACTTCCAAGCTGGGAAGGAAAAAGGATATGGAGAAGATTAAATTAACTGGGGAAACTTTGGTGGAGTCAGGGTCATTCAAGACTCTGGATTCACATTTTTCATGCCCCCAGAAATTATTGTTCTCTCATGGAATGTAAGGGGCTTGAATAGTGGCCCTCGAAAAAAAGTTGTTCGTGATTTGGTTAGGAATCATTCTTTGGATGTTCTTTTTCTTTAGGAGACTAAATTATCTATAGATAATATGTTGGCCATGGCTCCTAAGTTGTGGAAATATGGTGAATGCCAATGTGTGGGGACTCTTGGTGCTTCTGGAGGGCTGGCTTGCTTTTGGAACCCTCGGAAGATTTTCCCTCTCTAGTGGATGTCCTCTAGATCCTCTATATCCCTAGTCACCTCTTGGTATGAGACTGGTGAGTGTATTATCCTCTCTAATGTGTATGCTCCTGTTGAGTTTTTGGATAAACAACTTCTATGGTCTCATCTTCATTTTTTTCATAGCTTAGCTCCTTACCATCCGTGGGCTATGGTGGGCGATTTTAATGCTATTGTGGAGTTGTCTAAGAAAAGAGGTGGAATTCCTAGGCCTTCTGCTATGTTATTCAGAGATAGCATTTCTGAATTAAATCTTATTGATGTTCTGCCAAGTAATGTTCGCTTCACTTGGAATAATAGAAGAATTGGTGAGAGTTGTGTTGTTGAGAGGCTGGATCGATTCTTGGTTTCCTATTATTGGGTTGGAGACTTATGGTCCACTCGATCTGAAATTCTTGATTGGAGACATTCTTATCATTGGCCTATTAAGCTTAGTATTATCTGTGCTCAGGGGCCTCATTCTCCCTCATTCAAGTTCCAACTTATGTGGTTACAGGATCCTACTCTTCATGAACATGTGGCTGAGTGGTGGCGGATTGGTAGACCAACTTTTGGTACGGCAATGTACACATTCTCCAAGCTTCTTCAGTTTGTCAAATATCAGCTTAAAAGGTGGAATCGGCAATGTTTTGGTAATATCTTTCATGCTAAGGTTGTTGCCCAGGAGGAGTTGAATAATATTACGCGGTTGATTCGTGAGAATGGGGCCTCTAAGGATTTTCTAAGGTAGGAGGCTAAGATTTTGAAAGTGGTTGAGGAATTTGAATTGCGGGAAGAAATCTATTGGAAGCAAAAGGCCCGGGTTGAATGGTTACAGGAAGGTGATAAAAACACCGCCTTCTTCTTCAATTCTATGAAGGACAAGAGGCATGGTAATTCCATTCCTATTCTGGTGAATGATAGGGGTGAATGTCTTGTCTCATTTCAGGAAATCTCTGCTGAGGCATCTCAGTATTTTGCTACTTTATCTAGGGAGGATTCACATGGGGGCTATGTTGAGGAAGCACAGGTTCTTTCTTGTATTCCTTAGTTGGTCTCCAGGGAGGTGAATGAGTATTTGATGAAAGATATCTCTCTTGATGAGCTGGAGGGGATTGTGTTTCAGATGAAGAAGGGTAAAGCTCCTGGTCTCGATGGTTTCCCAATTGAATTTTTTTAGGAATTTTGGGATATCATAAAGTTGGATCTTCTAGAGGTTGTCCTTGAGTCCCAGAGGAATAAACAAATGCTTCGTGCTCTGAATTCCACCTTCCTTGCTCTCATACCCAAGTGTGAAGGGGCTGATAGGTTATCTCAGTTCTGACATATCTCTCTTTGCAATGTGGCTTATAAAATCATTTCAAAGTTATTGGCTAAGAGATTGAAGAAGTGGCTTAAAGTGCTGATTTCAGAGGAACAGAGTGGATTTGTGGCGGGTCGACAAATTCTTGATGGGGTTGTCATTGCTATGGAGACCATCCACTCCATGGAATACTCCCATGAGAAGGCTATGTTCATTAAGCTAGATATGGCTAAGGCTTATGACAGGGTTAGATGGTCTTTTTTGTAGAAGATCCTTGTTTCTTTTGGTTTTGGTGAGGAGTGGATCCAATGGGTCATGCGCTGTGTCACGTCTGTTTCCTTCTTAGTTTTGATAAATGGAGATCATTTTGAACTTTTTGGTTCCTAAAGGGGTTTGCACCAAGGGGATCCTCTTTCTCCATATCTTTTTTTTCTTCTTGTGGAAGGCCTTGGACATTTGTTGAAAAGAAGGGTGGAGCTTGGCATCATTCAGGGTTGGCGATGGGGTGGAGACTTGCCTCTGCAATCTCATTTGTAGTTTGTTGATGATACTACCCTGATGGGGATGGCTACTATTAGGGAAGCTACTAACTTGAGGCAAGTGTTGGACATATATCTTGTTGCTTCAGGAAAATTGATTAATGAGGAGAAGTCTTCCATATTCTTCTTCAATATGCCGACCCCCATACAAAGAAGAATTGCTAATATCTTGAGGTTTCAAATAGGGGTTCTCCCTTTGACATATCTGGGTTTCCCAACTTTTGTTTGCCATCTTCCCAAGGGTTCTTAGCAGAATATTATTGATAAGCTCCATGCAAAATTTAATCATTGGACCCACAGATGGTTGTCTTTTGTGGGACGGGGTCAGCTTCTCAAGTTGGTGGTGCAGGCTCTCCCTACCTACAGATGTATGCTTCAGGTGGCTCCGATGGGTTTTCTGAGGGAGTTGGATTCTCTTGAAAGGTAGTTCTTATGGGTGGGAAGTTTGTCATCTTCCAAGTGGAGCCTGGTCAGGTGGGATGTTGTGTGCAGCCTAAAGCAATTTGGTGGTCTTGGTCTTCGACATTCTGCGTTATTCAGAGTGGCTGTGGCTGCTAAGCTATTTTGGAGATGGTGTGTGGAATAGGATTAGTCGTGGGCCAAGATATTATCTCATAAGTATTTCCCGGGGATTCCATGGTAGGATCTCCCTCATTACCCTCTTGAAGGGAAAGGTTCAATGATTTGGAATACTCTTTAGAAGGGTGCAAAGCTTATCAAGGAAGGTTTATTTTGGATTTGTAGACGAGGAACTGAAGCTCTCTTCTGGTTAGATTCTTGGGATGGATTCCCTCCACTTACTTCGCAATTCCCCAACCTACTTCCTTTGTGCCAAATATTTCTCAAGGCTGGCTAGGCTAGGGTGAGTGACTTCAAGTCTGTTGCTTCTTTTGGTCAGTTGGAGGTAGCTCATTGGAAGGATCCCGCAGAGTGTCCAGATTTGGGACTTGCGGAAGAAAGTGTTGAGCTTCACAAGATTCTTCATAGTAGGAGTTGTAGTTCTCTTATGGAAGAGGATATTCTTGCTTGGACCCATAATCCTAAGGGGGTTTACTCTGTTGCTTCTGGTTATTAGGTGTTATTGGCTTAGAAGCTAATTGGGGCAGAGGTTCATTGGTGGAAAAGGGTGTGGAATAAACTATCGTGGCCTAAATACAACTGATTTGTTTGGACTTTGGCTTGGAATAGGTGCTTGACCTAGGATAACATTCGTAAATGGGGATTTCAAGGACCTTCAATTTGTGTTTTGTGTGGGGGAGCGGAAGAGGATTCTTTGCATTTGTTCTTCTGGTGCCCCTTTGTTGTGCAGCTTTGGCATTGGTGGTGGGAGGTGTGGAAGCTTCCTTGTATTCATGCATGCTCTTTGGTTGAATTCTGGGATAGTATGGGAAGACCTCCTTCTATGGCTTCCTTTTTGCAGGAAGTTTGGTTCGTGGGCCCTACCTTTCTGCTTTGGCAGATTTGGCTAGAGAGGAACTGCCAAATTTTTCGTGATCAGAAGTTGGTCAGTTGACAAGTTTGGATGCATATGCTAGGAATGGTGCAGGAGTTAGCAATAGCTAAATGTGATGTGGTTTTCCCCTTGGAGAGAGATGATGCTAAGTTGGTGGCCAGACTAGGTCTTCAAGAAATCCATTCATCTTTTGTCAGTTCCAGGAACTGTTGGCATGGGAAAAAGAGGGTTCAATAGGTTGGAAGGTGGTTACCTCCTCCCAATGGATTTTTAAAGATCAATACTGATGGTTCTTCTAGGGGAAATCCTGGGCCTACTGGAATTGGTGGGGTTGGTAGGGACTCAGCTGGGTCGGTGATTTTCTATTCTCTATACATGAGGGGGTGAAGACTGTTAACTTTATGGAGGGTCTAGCAATTCTTCATGCTATTGAGAGGGCCCTTGCTTTGGGATGGAGAAAGGTTATATGTGAAGCTGATTCATAGATTTTGATTAATCTCTTGAATGAGTGAAAGATATCTAATATAAATTGGCAGTTGGCTTTGGTGGTTCAGCAGATTCTTCAAGTTAGTTCTTGGATGGAGGAGGCATCCTTTGTTCACATCCCGAGGGAATGGAATCGTGTTGCCGACTGCTTGGCCAAATGGGCCTCTGAGCATGATAGTGGTTGGAAGGTTGAGGATTGGGATTAGGTTAACCCTGAGCTGCATCTGGATTTAGACCGGTTCTTGGAGGAGGATAGGAGGATACATGGGGATAGTTGATGTTGTTTTATGCTGTGGGGTTTTCGCCTTGTTTTCTGGGGCTGGGTCCCTTAGTTATTATTGTAATGCTCTTTTTTGATTTATAATAAAGTTTTTACCCCTTTGTTTTCAAAAAAAAAAGTGATTTTATAATTAATTAAATAATAAAATATTATTTAATTAATAAGGGGATAAAAATTGGATAATTATATGAATAATTATGGTTCTATTCAACCAATTATAGAGGAAATATTCAAGTAATGACAATGGTCAATTTTAGGTGTCTACATTTCCCATAAATTTGAAAATATAAAAACATGCATTTTCATACCATTTTTAATGTTGGAATATGTTGTGATACTCTTCTATTATCTAATGGATCTATGCTCAAGAATCTAAACATTCCTCGCCTTCCCTGATTCCTTGGGAACCCATTTTTGAATTATAAGAAATGCAAAATTTTGGAACCTCTCTCTAGTTGTAGTTTCTTATGGTTTTGTGATAGGTCGAATGTAAGTGTTAGAAAACAAGCAACAAACTAAAGAGTGCAAATAAACACCAAAACAACCTACACCTCAAGATTAGCCTAAGTTGGAATCAACACAAGATAAAAACAACAAATGAAACTTTATACCTTGTGTCGAATCGATCCTTTGGTTGGCCCTTCGATCTTTGATGTGTATGCTCCTTGGATGGCAAGTAGATACAAGATGTGAAGTGTGAGATGCAAGATAGTTGGAAAAAATGGATGCAAATAGCTAAGCATAGATTGAGAAACAAAACTACAAGAGTTTTGCTAGAAAAATGATCTCTCCTCAAATGAGATAAAAGAGGGGGTATTTATAGGAATTTTGAGAATTCCTAGAGGAGATGGATGGCCAAGATTGAGCCACCAATGATCAAGATGTAGGGCTAAGGTGAGTTGAGAACTCACAAGCCCTCACATCTTGACATGTGGCATGTGATATAGCCCTAAAAGGTGAAGTGGACATGAGGTGGAAGCATAGGACATGACATGGAGGGGGGTACAAAGTACTTTGGGATTGGACAAGATCTCCTCATAAAGGAGGTCTTTGTCCCCATGTGGGTGAGAGGACAAGTGGGGAATTAAAAATTCCTCAAATATTCTCATGGGGATGAGAGAAGGAATTTAAAATTCCTTAAATGCATTGGGGGATTAAATGTGAATTAAAAATTCACATGGGGAAGGGAGATGCCTTGTCAAAAAGAAAAGCATTTAATAGGGTTGACTCAAGGACACATGTCATAAAGGACATGAGGGAAAGAAAAGGAATTTAATATTCCTTGAAAAATGAGAGTGGAATTAAAAATTCCTCAAAGGACTTTGGGAAGACAAAAGGAATTAAAAATTCCTTGGGGATGGGAAGAGTTGACTAAAGGGGGTGATTAAACAAGTTGATGAGGGGTTAGAGAAGGTTAGGTGGCTAAGAGAGATTAGAGGCCAACTTGCAAAAGTTGGAGGATGTGACACATCCTAATCAAGGATTAGGCATGTGCACACCTTAATGATGAGATTAGAAGATGGATTAGGATAAGATAAAAATGATGGAGGATATGACATGAAGAGAATTAAATAAATAGAATATTTATTTAATTCAATTGATGGAAGGAGGATTAAAGAGATAAGGTATTATTGATTAAATACCTTAGGGATTTGGCAGAATTAAAGATATTAATTAAATATTAGTAGTATTACTTAATTAACGAAAATAAGATGAAAGGGGATGAATTTGGATAAATTAAGTGTCCAAATTTAGATGTCTACATTTTTCCCCTCTTTGAGATGGTGTTACAAAGTAGCATCATTTCAAAGAATATTAAAACATAGAACCTAGAAGAAGATGGTTAGATTGGAAAAGATGTCGCAGTCATTCAAAGAAATGACTAGGAAGGGAGATGATGGGGGGAAAGATGAAAGTTAGGGATGAAGGATGCCCCCTCGAGAGGACATGCGAGTTCAAGAGAACATGGGTGGGCTCTCAAGATGGATGAGATGATGCAAGGGGAGTTGAAGAAGATGATGCAATGTGATGGAAGATTGGGAGGGGAGTGTGATGAAGGATGAATGGAGGGGGGGATTTTGATAGACGAGAGGATGAAGAGGAAATGAAATCCAAATGCAATCTTCCATCGTCGGAGCACTAATTTTTTCTATAGCATAAGACACAAGATGCCAAGGTATGCAGAACCAAGGCGGATTAGTGTCTAATGCATAAAATAGCATAACAAACAAGAAGGCTATCCCAACACCCCAAAGTCATGGTGACCTTGGTCGGGCCAGGTATTGGGATAACCACAAGCACACAAGGATGCCCCAGCGTAACACAAGACCTCAAGGATCTTGGTGGGTACTACGTGGGACAACCAAGAAGACAGAAAATATCAAGATACACCCCTATGTTGATGAGTCAAAGCACACCATGATATGATGGATCAAGGCGATAATAACAAGTGATGATAGGGAGCTCAAATAATAAACAAAATCCAAAAGCATCAAAAGATCGCAATCAATTTCAAGCGTCCTTTGCCATAGGATCAATCAAGGGGATGGATGGGATTGATGAGGTCTGTTAGGAAGGATGCATCCTGTTGAGACCGATGATGGATACTAAATTAAAAGATTGATATGACGTAGGATATTCAAAACTGATTGGATTTGATGATACAAGTGAATCTCATTTGTTAAGATCCAGCTAGATAAGGGCATAGCTTGATGACGCGACATGAGAGACATGACACAAGATAGGAGACCTCGATGGATGATAAAGATGAGATAGACAAATAGGAACAAGATATGAAGATTGATGATAGATGATAAAGGATCAGATGGACAAAGTAGAAAGATTGGAGAAAGAGACAAAGTGGACAATGAAAATCGATGATGGAACCCTGGGGGTGGATCAAATGATCGACCTTGCCTACGTGAAAGCCCAGGGGCAACGTAGTTCAATAGAAGGCCAAAGACAAGTGATGGATGAAAGATGATGAGATAACCCTAGATAAGGGGATAAAATGATTGGACCGACACGATGGGACAAGATAGACCTATTGGATTGGAGTGGAGGATAGTGACTATACAAAGCTCAGGGATGGGATAGTTATCCAAATCATCAAAGATGAAGTGGGCGGATGACATGCCATATAGATGAATGATGAAGTGATAAGATAGATGATGTTGGATTGTATGGGGAGTAGCCAATGACAAGGGATTAAGAGATGTGATGTGGATAGAGATAAATGGACAGGAAGATAATGATGGGGAGAGGGAAGGGATGTTATGATGGATGGGTAGGGGGATAAGGATAGGGAGGTTAAAAGGATTGTGGGGAGCGATTAGAAGATAAGGATGGGGAGATGGAAGGGATGCTATGATGGAATGGATGATGTCTCCAAGGACTATATTACAAAGCAAGATAGATGCCCCCACTCTAGATATGTCATGTGTGAGGAGGCATGAAGGATGCAATAGAGAAGGATAGGAAAATAAAGGATGAATAAGGAGATGTCTTCGATCATAAGGAAGGTAGATTGAGGGCGAATGATAGTTGGGATAGTGTGCAGATGAGGGAGATGTATGCTAAGAGGTGCCCAAAGCATGTTTATATGTTTGCCCCATTGTTATCAAGATCACAAGGAGGATGGAAGGATTGGGATGAGTGAGATATGCCAAGCAAAATGTGTAAGATAGGGAGGATGGAGGGGATGAATGAAAAGGATGTATAGCAAGAAGATGGATGCATAGCCGAAAGTGTAGCAGGAAGCAAAGTAGATGGAGGGAACGCATATCAGGAAGTTGCCCCCAAGTGCAGATGGGGATTTACGCATGACACCTGTTTGCCAGGTTTTCATCATGGTACTTATCCAAGGTGCTTGTTTGCCAAGTTTTCACCATTGGACGAATTATTTCTCTTTACTATTTTATTTTTTGATTTTTGATTTTTATTGTTATTTTTTTATTTTTGACTTTTTTGGATTTTTGGACTTTTTTGGATTTTTGGACTTTTTGGATAGTATGCGGAAGGATATGGATAAGGATAGGGAGGCGAATAAATGGATTTAGAAGACATGCAATAAGGATATGGATGAAGGACTCAAGCATCAAGTTCTATATGAGGTATTAAGAGCTCATGTTTGAACCGACTATTGGATGTTGGTACAACCTTAGGATAAATGGATTATGCTAGAGGATGAATGAGAGGGATTTGATGGGGAAGATACGGGGGATAATGTGTGGGATGTTGGAAATGGTATGGATAGAATGATGGGGTGGATACGTGATGGGGAGATGAGTTCAGGACCAACGTTGGCACATGTGGTGACGGATGTGAAAAGATAAGGGGACTAATGGATGGAGAATGTGGGATAATGGAGGAGATGGAATAGCGAATTTTGGGACATAGGGACCCAAAACAGATTTAGGAGATGAAAGGGGTGTATAATTAGCTTTTGGATTAGCAACTTTGGATGTTCTTACAGATTTTTCATTTGATGGCATTGCATCTTTTTTCTTTGGGATCCACATGGTTTTGATCTTTTCTTTGGTGGCTCTTTGCAAGCTATAGATTTGATTTTGATTTTGGATTTTGTTTTTCTTTTCTTTACCATGTCTTTTAGAGGGGACATGGGAAGCTTTAGATTCATGTGGGTGTTTAGATTGATGCATTTTTCCGCTGGCATCCAAAGTGCTTGTACTAGCAATGGGATGGGTGTGAGAAGATGGATGATGTGGAGCAATGGAGGTAGGAGTATGGAGATTACGTGTAGATGGGAGATTTTTAGGTATGTGCCTTTGTTGATCCTGATTATGGGATATACGAGAGGGATGTTTATGATGGATGACATGTATAGGTGTTCGATGGGTGAAAGGATGAGATGGAGGAGGTGATCTTGGGATATATGGACCCAAGATGGATAGAGTAGATGAAGGACGAGAGATGGTGGATGGAGGGATGTAAGGACCCAAAATGGATGGAGCAGATGAAAGGAGGAATATGGACAGTTGTTTTGAGTTGATACGATAGAGGAGGGATGGCAGCACATGATTTGGTGGAGCGATGGGAAGAGCCAACATTTCTTTTGGAAAAGGCTCATTGAGGACGTCTAGAGGTTGTACCAACGTGTTTAGATTGTGAGTCTTGGGGAATAGATCCAAGACCTTGCATGCAGATTTGTTCTTTGACTTGGATGGGCTCTAAAATACCTTGCTCGTGAAGGCCTAGAACTTTTCCTTTATAGTTCATGTTCTTGAGCATACGATCCATGATAGGATTTTTGTTATTCTGAAAACATGATGCGAGTCCATTATTAGGTGGGGGATGATGGGTGGTATATACACAGTGTTTTTCTTCTGCAAGGAGGCCACCATGGAAGAATGTGAGAGTACAAAGGGGATATGCAAGCGGTGTGGGGATAGCATTTTTAGGCAATGATGGGGGATCCTAGGAAGGAGATGATGGGATAGCAGCATTTGGATGGGTGGTATCTAGAGAGGGAGTAGGGGATATGATAGGATCTAATTTTGTGGTAGCAGGCTCATGCAATGGAGATAGAGATGGAATGGTAGAATCTTGAATGTTAAGAGGATCATGGGATGGAATGGATGGGGGACTGTGATCTTGCGGTAGACTAGATGGGATGGTAGGATCTTGATCTGGAGGAGGGGATATGTTGGCATGCTTTGGATCAGGCTTTTGGCATGACTCATCGTGTGCGGGAGGCGTGATAATGGAGTCATGGGGGGACTCTTCAAGTTGGGGAGATGGAAGGATAGAGGATTGAAAATATTCTTGGGGATGGATACTAGGAGTGGAGGAAGTGGATTGGATGTAGTTGATAGGTTCGACGGCTCTCGGAGTAGGGGGTGGGTGTTCAATGGATTTGGTAGATGTGATGGTAGGAGATGGGGACTTATTGGATTCAGGGGATGTGATGGTAGGAGATGAGGACTCAGTGGATTCAGAGGATGTGATGGTACAAGATGGGGACTCAGTGGATTCAGAGAATGTGATGGTATCATCAATGATAGGTGTTGGATGGAGAAGAGTCTCGTCACTAATGACCATGGATGATGGGTTGGGATGGCATGGTTCCATGACTGCAATGTGTGGAGTGGGGAATGTTTCCTTTGTTATAAGTCCTTGGAGAAACTTGAATACGCTAGGCTGAGATGGCGAGGCGGGAGTGGATGAAGGTTTATGGATTAGTGGACTAGGATTAGATGGAAGATTAAGACTGGATGGAGGATTAAGGTAAGGATATGGGCATGGGGAGTTAGGATAGGATGACATGGACGGTGGATCGTTGGTAGAAGATATGGGCAGCGTGTTGTAATAAAGGTATTGGGATGGTGGATTAGGATGGGAAGATGAAAGTGTTGGATTAATATAGGGAGATGCAGATGTTGGATTAGGGTAAGTTGATGGGTGTGTTTGACTAGGATAGGAAGGTGTGAATGTAGGATTAGGCTGAGCAGATTGGTATGGAAGATTAGGGTAGTGGGTACATGTGGATGAAGGATTGAGATAAGAGGATGTGGATGGGGGATCAAGATAGTGGTGTTGTGATGGAAAACTAGGATAAGGGGATGATGTAGATGAAGGATATGATGGATATGGTGGACATCCCTTGTCAAAGGTAGCATAAGGAGTGTGATTAGGCATAGATGAAGACATGATGGGATAACTTAATGGGGTGATTGGATTTTGGAATGTGGGTGGAGAAAGCTTACTAGCAATGATAGTGTCAAGGGGATCTATGTCGTATACCTCTTGATCAACAAGACTTTCATTATCATCGTTGACGTAATTAGGGTTTCCCTTGACCACTATTGATGGAGGATAAGAATTCATGATGATGAAAGGATAAAGATGATGGATAAAGATTTTGGATGGAAATGGACAAAAGCCCAAATCAGATTTAGGACAAAGCTCATATCGGGATTGGATTAAAGCTCGAGATTAGGATGATTAGATGATACGATGGGATTGATTTTGATGATCGGATTTGATTATCAAAGGATGATTTGACTGAATCTGCCTGAGATGGAAGTAGATTGATTGGGTCGAGGTGATTGGATAGGGATGCGATTGGATTGGATTGGATTGGATTGGATTGGATTAGATAAGATCGATCGATGATTGATTGATAAGATCAACTGATGGATGACGAAAGAGACTACAAACCTGCTCAGAGATTATCTTAGATGACTTAGGATGCTGATTGATCAGATTAAAGGATGAATGGATGATTAGGCACCAATCCACTTTGAGATTGAAATGGATTGATTGGGCTAACGATGATGATTAACTTAGGATGGTGACAACCTAAGAGGATGTTAATGATGATGATCGATCGCACACTTTGGTCAATTTGGATAATAACCTGAGACGAAGTCTAGGGGATTTGGATGGGGAAAGTGATGATTTGATTGGAGAAATGGATGATAGAAATGGATGAACAAATACTCAAAATGAGCAAACGGTTGATCGGGACGGATGAACGATTACTCGAAACGAGTAAACGAATGATCAGAACGATAGAACGAGGGTTCAAAATGATGAAAGGGACTGTGAAATGTATGAATGTTTACTCGGAACGAGTAAACGGATGATTAGAATGACAGAACGAGAGTTCGGAATGATGAAAGGATGTGTTGAATGGATGAATGTTTACTTGGAACAAGTAAACGGATGATCAGAATGATAGAACCAGAGTTCTGAATGATGAAAGGATGTGTTGAATGGATGAATGTTTACTCGGAACGAGTAAACGAATGATCGAAATGATAGAATGAGAGTTTGGAATGATGAAAGGATGTGTTAAATGGATGAACGTTTACTCGGAACGAGTAAACGGATGATCAGAATGATAGAACCAAAGTTCATAATGATGAAAGGATGTGTTAATGGATGAGAGTTTACTCAAAACAAGTAAACGGAGAGAATGGTAGGGTATACCCCCCTCGAGGAGCCAGATGGTGAAGAAAAAGGTGCCCCGGCCAACTTCTCAAAAGTATGAAGTGGTATATATCATCGAAAAGAGCATGAAAAAATGAGAGGAACTACCTTTGAATAGAGTCAATCGGATAAACGGTGTGGAAATGGCGACCCCGGGAAGAAAAAGTAGAAGGACAGGTTCGCCACTCTGTAGGGACAGGTCCGCCACTCTGTAAGGACAGGTCCGCCACTCTGTAAGGACAGGTCCACCATAGCAGGACAGGTCCGCCGCTGGAAGGTCAGGTTTGCCACCAGAAGGTCAGGTCTGCCACCGGAAGGACAAGTCCGCTACCGGAGGGACAGGTCCGCCACCAGAGGGACAAGTCCACCACCAGAAGGACAGGTCTACCACCAGAGGGACAGGTCTGCCACCGGAGAAAAAGTTGCTCAAAAGTATGAAGTGTTATATGTCATTGGAAAGACCATGAAAAACTAAGAAGAATTGTTTTTGAACGGAGTCAATCGGATAAACAGTGTGGAAATGGCAACCCCGGGAAGAAAGAGCAGAAGGTCAAATCTGCCACTGCATAAGGACAGGTCCGCCACTCTATAAGGACAGGTCCGCCAAAGCATAAGGACAGGTCTGCCAAAGGATAAGTTTGAGCTCAATTTTTTGATGGATGGGTAAGGCAAAGGACCCAAAATATAGAAAACATTGATAATGACTAGTTTTGCACAAGAAAGACAATTTAGACAGCACAACCCTAAGATTAGTAGAAACGGGTATGGCCAAAAAAGTTTTCTACTCTAGGATGAACATGGTTGCTAATGAGTCCTCGATATACACCCGGTACGTGAGGCCCAAACTGTGAACACCAACTCGTTACAAGCATGATTCGGGAACCTTAGCGAGATACTAAAGGCTCATACCAACTCTTCACGTCATCCCGATGCTTCGCCAATTACAACGTGGTTGGATTGGGGTACAGCTTTTGCTCTCCCCCCTTTATATACCCCGCCGGTACACGTGGTTTGAATCGTCCCTTGGGGTGATGAAATCCCCAAGTAGGTCCCACTAAGAAAATGAAAAATGGGGTGACTCAAGGACTTGGAAAGCTATGATTTCTCATCACCCAGGATCGCCAAATGGCGCAAGGGGATTGGATACATCAAATAGCCTTCCACAAGCACACCAAACAAGGTTTGTTGACCCCTATAATTAAACTGTGCCTAGTTTACCAAAGGACAATTGGTAAAAACTTGAAATTTCACCTTCGGAATGATAGGTCTGCCACTCTGTAAGGATAGGTCCACCACTCTGTAAGGACAGGTCCGCCACCAGAGAAGGACAGGTCCGCCACCGGATAAGGAAAAGGTGCCCCGGCCAACTTCTCAAAAGTATCAAGTATTATATATCGTTGGAAAGAGCACGAAAAAATAAGAACTTCCTTTGAACAGAGTCAATCAGATAAACGGTGAGGAAATAGTGGCCCCGGGAAGAAAGAGAAGAAGGTCAAATCCGCCACTGCATAAGGACAAGTCCCCCACAACATAAGGATAGGTCCGCCACTCTGTAAGGACAGATCTGCCAAAGCAGGACAGGTTTTCCACTGGAGGGACAGGTCCGCCACTCTGTAACCCAGACCTGCAAAAATGCAAAAAAAAGTGAAAGTGAAAGAAAGAGACTCATTTGTGGGTCCCATCGGGCATGCCAGAAATGTGATAGGTCGAATGTAAGCGTTAGAAAACAAGCAACAAACTAAAGAGTGCAAATAAACACCAAAACAACTTACACCTCAAGATTAGCCTAAGTTGGAATCAACACAAGATAAAAACAACAAATAGAATTTTATACCTTGTGTCAAATCGATCCTTTAGTTGGCCATTCGATCTTTGATGTGTATGCTCCTTGGATGGCAAGTAGATGCAAGATGTGAAGTGTGAGATGCAAGATAGTTGGACAAAATGGATGCAAATGGCTAAGTGTAGATTGAGAAACAAAACTGTAAGAGTTTGGCTAGCAAAATGATCTCTCCCCAAATGAGAGAAAAGAGGGGGTATTTATAGGAATTTTGAGAATTCCTAGAGGAGATGGATGGCCAAGATTGAGCCACCAATGATCAAGATGTAGGGCTAAGGTGAGTTAAGAACTCACAAGCCCTCACATCTTGACATGTGGCATGTGATATAGCCCTAAAAGGTGAAGTGGACATGAGGTGGAAGGATAGGACATGACATGGAGGGGGGTACAAGTACCTTGGGATTGGACAAGATCTCCTCATAAAGGAGGTCTTTGTCCCCATGTGGGTGAGAGGATATGTGGGAATTAAAAATTCCTCAAATATTCTCATGGGGATGAGAGAAGGAATTTAAAATTCCTTAAATGCATTGGGGGATTAAATGTGAATTAAAAATTCACATGGGGAAGGGAGATGCCTTGTCAAAAAAGAAAAGCATTTAATAGGGTTGACTCAAAGACACATGTCATAAAGGACATGGGGGAGAGAAAAGGAATTTAATATTCCTTGAAAGATGAGAGTGGAATTAAAAATTCTCAAAGGACTTTGGGAAGACAAAAGGAATTAAAAATTCCTTGGGGGATGGGAAAAGTTGACTAAAGGGGGTGATTAGACAAGCTGATGAGGGGTTAGAGGAAGGTTAGGTGGCTAAGAGAGATTAAAGGCCAACTTGCAAAAGTTGGAGGATGCGACACATCCTAATCAAGGATTAGGCATGTGCACACCTTAATGATGAGATTAGAAGATGGATTAGAATAAGATAAAAATGATGGAGGATGTGACATGAAGGGAATTAAATAAATGGAATATTTATTTAATTCAATTGATGGAAGGAGGATTAAAGAGATAAGGTATTATTGATTAAATACCTTAGGGATTTGGCAGAATTAAAGATATTAATTAAATAATAGTACTAGTATTACTTAATTAACGAAAATAAGACGAAAGGGGATGAATTTGGATAAATTAAGTGTCCAAATTTAGATGTCTATAGGTTTTAACTTCTCTTTTGGTTGGGATATCATAATGTACTTCCATTATCCATTCATGCTTGTTATTATATTCATTATCTTATCATTTACAAGCTATTCACTACCATTTTTTGTAGTTTTATAATAGTTTGTGTTGCAAGTCACTTGCTAAATTTTTTTAATTATATAGTTAAGTGTTTTATGTTTTGGTATTCAGGTCATCTCATTAAGGATGTAAGTAAAAATTAATTGATTATTCTCCATTAAAGATCCTTCAACCATGAGTTTCTTTCTCATCCTCTCAAGGTAATGGTAACTTATTTCTAGTTTATAATGAGATATATCATGCTTGCAACTCATCAAATTCTTGTTTGTTGATCACCTCTCTCTCTCTTAGCCTTAAATACATGTAAGTTAAGAGCACACACTCAAATCCAATGCATTCATATATTTTGATTTCCTTTGAAGGTTGAAAGATCAAAATAAGGCTTGACTATTTTGGCAAGATTCTAAGTACTCACAAACTTTCTTCTTATTTCAAATATATAGGTGTTCTCGACATTTTTTTCATATAAAGGTTTTGTATTCCTTCTCCCTTGTTATGTTTTAGTCATTTAATTTAGCTTATTTATATATTACTTCATTTCATAATATTTAGAATACTTTAGTGTCTTTTTGGTGTTATTGTTACTATTCTCTATTCTCTATTATTTTCTTTATGTTCCTATTTCACATATTTTCCATTTAATGTATAAATAATATCACAAGTTCATTGGCATCTAGGAAACAATCTACCATCTAGGAAGTGTGCTATCATTTATATTATTATTTTCTCTTCCTATTCTAGATTTTGATCTATTCAAATTCACACCTTCTAGCTCATTTACCAAGTCCTTTTTGTGTATTCCTATTCTTCAATTTTCCTTATTTAGAAGAAAAATTACAGTGTTTTTATCTAGGAAAAATACACATATTTTACATATATGAAAGACACTTTGATAAGACCAACACATTATTGATATATCTATTTTAGATTGTGTAATTTTGTATATTGATCTTATCTAGGAATAAATATAGTTGAATTTATGAAAATCAATTTTTAACCATGTTAGCCATGTTCATTGTGTTTTTTATTCTTACCTTTCCCATGATCCTAATGTTTTTCATGTTTACATCTTATTCTATGGCATTGAGATATTTCCATATGGTTAGATGATGCTCATATCCTATGCTCACATACCTTACATGTTTATGATCCTTAGCACATTTGTATCTTATGATTACATATTTATGTTCCTTATCATTGCTTATATCTTGTGATCTAACATGATCATTTCTAGATTGCACAACTATCTTATTAATTTCCAAAATTAGGGGAAATTTTTGAGACACCATACCTTCTCCATGATTACATCTTATTCAATTATTTTATCACTCTTATCTTTTTTCATTATCATGTATATTCTCCCTCTCTAATTTATTACATCTATTGGATTCAACCAATTGGAGGGGTCATATATTTTCTCTAACGATCTTCATGATTGAGATTTTGGATATTTTCATGTGCTAGATAGAGACTTACCATTATGTTCATACAAATTTTTATCACATTACATTTCCACATGGTATAATTTTTCATTGTATCACTGCATTATGTGGGATTTTATCACATGGATCCATTGTGCAAATACTTATCACATTTCTACATTGTGTGGAGCCTTTTGTACTACTACTTGAACAAGTAGAATTTATCATCCTTCTTATTGTAAATAGTAAAATTAACTCATAGTTCATCTGCATTTTGATCATGGGGCAAACAATAGTTACTTAGCATTTTTTATTATTTTACAAATTTTGATGGAGTGCTCATCCTAAGGAGAGTAGAAGAATAATGGTATCATTTTTTAAGGAAATGTATATTTTTATGAGTGTGAATATTTACTTTTCATGTTGTCTAAGAATGTATGTATACTTTAAAATGTGTGTGCATGTTAGATTCACATGCACATTGAAGTGTGGGAAAATTTAATGGTGAAATTAGTATGCCTATGTTATTTTCCATTTAATATTGTGCCAACATCAATGGGAATGCCTTAATGCACTAACATGTCAAGAAGTGGCATTCTCTTGCGTTAGACTTGGTTCATAATCCCATACCTTTTCATCCATATTCATTTCTATTTCACTCCCATTCACATTGATTCTTAGATATCCACCCTCCACCTTGAAATCAACATTGTAGATCTCTTTGTATCATTTTCTTAAGGGATGGATAATTGACACAAGTCAATCTTGAGGAGCATAGAAATGACCCTTGAAATTCAAGCATTCAAATTTAAATTCCAACTTTTTCACCCTTTTTTACTAGTTATTATGAGATGACCTAGCACACATTCCATATGACATGTTTCTATGTCATGATATTATAAGACATACATTGTATGTACCTAATTTCATAAAGGTGGATTGTTATAACACACTTCAATTTTAAATGGAAAAATGGAATAGAATTTGCATAATCATATAGGCCATCTACATGTCTAAGAATGTTGTCTATGATATTTCCCATCATCATTAATTTGTTCCACTAAGGTGTTTAACCTAGGAGAACCTATTCACTATCAAGTTAGCAAGCTCCAAGCAATAGTTTCTCTAGACACCAAGTTTTGACTTCTCAAATATTTGACTGGTGAAGGAGAATAGATTCCAAGAGAGCATTTTCTATTATATTATTCCTACGCATCCCATCTTAGTCTCACACATTAGGATCAAGTTTGCAACAATCGAGATTGATCTGAGAGGATGAGGCATTGATTTGCAAAAAAATTAATGCTAGTTTATACTTTGAGATATTCATCAAACCAAGACAAACAATTTTACAATAGAGATGAATCATCCTAAAATAGCATCAATATCATTTATCCAACATCGATTTTAAAGCTAAGTACGCATATCCTCTTATCTAATATATAAATAAAATTAATTACTAATTGATTACATTTACTTAACTAACCTTCATATTTATGTAAGTATGATTAAAAACCATATTCTCATGTAAAAATCTTAAAAATCATATGAATTATTTAACCTTATATAAAAATTACAATAATACAAATAGAAACTTATGACTATAATATTAACTTCATTTTTAATTAAATAAACAAAAAATTTAAAACATATCAAATTAAATAATATTTTATCAAAATTCAATTTCTACATTACAATTGTTCAATCAAAATTCTTGTACAAATATTTTATTCTCATTACAAGCCAACTTAACTAAATCTAAAAGCTAAATTATGAGCAATCTGGTTTACCTAAAGTACCATTTTCTCAGGGAATCAAAGTCTAGATATTAATCAACAATTACAATAACGTTTAGCAAAAGACATCTTATAAGGCATGTAGGCCTGGCCTCCACATGGAGGCATTTAAAGCTCCAGCTGGAAAATAATTCTTCTTTATTAAAGTGAAACGTAAAATCAACGCATTATTAAATTAAAAAAAGCCACATGGGCTGAATATCTTAAAAGTAAGCCCACGATCAATCTTATCACTCTCGACAGGTAGGTAGAGAAAACAAAGTCATGGCAGCATCAGATATACCTAGTACGAAAAGTCCAAAGGGAATGGATATAATGCTAACCCCATCATCAGATTTATAATATACATGAAAATTGAAAGGACGTTAGAGTTAAATTTATGGTCAATCTTATCTATGATATTTGTTTAAATAATATTAATTAAAAGTTAATAATTTTATGCTATTTAAATTAGAGTCCATAAAGTTAATATATTTAAAAAATTAAGGTTGTGAGGTCAAGTTCTTTTGAACAATTGACATGTGTCATCTATTTAGTGAGAGTTAAATCCATCTTTATAATATGTTTATTGTTTTAGAAAAATAATTTATTAATAAATAAATTGTAAATATATCATTGAACATTTTATTCAATAATTTTGTATAGATTTACAATTGAAAAATAATAATTTGTGTTTATTATTACTAGAATTTTTCTTATCTTAAATAATCAAATCACAACTCAAACTTCTAATAGTTTTTCTCCTAATTGATTGGTAGGGATTGAAAATTTCTTATAGATGTCTCTATCGATAAATACAATACATAGTCTAGATATAATGAGTTGAGGATTAGACGAATTAACTTGGATTACAATTAAAATGTGCTCCAAATAAGAATGAGATGTGATTCTATGTTTACCTTGGAAATGACAATGTGAACTTCACATATCATGATATTATGATTGAGAAACAAAATTGAAAGTTGATACTTGATCTAAAGTTAGAGGCCTAAGATCATTGAAAGTTGAGATCCTAATATGCAATCTAGTCTAGCATAGATGAACATTGGATACCTACAAAAAATGTTTGTCTAGTGTACATTTTCTTTAGGAAAAATTGTCTATTACGAAGAAGCACGGATAAGACTTACTATAACAATGGGGGAGAGCAATTAAGCTCCTTGTAACAATCAAGGCCCCTAATTGAATTGGCAAATGATAAAACAAAAGTGTCAAATGTTGTGATAGACAAAGTAATCAATGGCTAGAACTTGCAAGTGTTAGTAATCAACATGTGAATGTGTTGTCTTAAATGCATGCTCTCTATTTTATATTTTTTTTAAGAATGACTCAGGGTGATGCCTTCAAATACAAGCCCTACACACAATTTGAATCTTTTGATAAGTTAACCAAAGGATAACAATCACATTCTAGAAAGAAATGATGAAATTTGAATTTGAAATAAAAGAGACAAAAGTAAGGATGCAATTAAAATTAAGAAACAAAACCATTAACATGATCATACCAAAAATGAACAATACTTCAAAAAAATAGATCAAAATTACTCTAAACCAAATGATTTAATATAAAAGCACTAAAGTAAATGTGAAATTAATAATCATTCCAAAAAAAACTCAAAATACTTAAATCATACATTAAAACCATCCACCCAAAAAAAAAAAAACATTATATAAAATTTATATTGCTTTGTTCCTAACTTACCTAGTTGCTTCCTTCTAGAAGTTAATTTTCTTTTATTTTCCACTTCAAATTATAATAATCTGTCTGTGACAAGCCATGTTCCACCATATTCGGTGGCTTTTTTATATATAATAAAATAAAAATAAAAAAAGCTAGACATTAGGAAAGCATGAACGCTTCCACCAAAAGAAAGGACAAAAGTAATTTAAAACCATTAAAAAATGCAGCCATGACAGAGTCAACGTCACTTGAAAAACCTTCAAAACTCATATATATCCTCATGCTTTTGGCCGTTCATATCCATCAGTCAATTGCAATGGCGAAAGGGTATTCAGCAAGATTTTTATGGGTATCCATCACAATATTACTGTCTTGTGAGTTTTCTGTAAGAGCAGAGGAGTTTGGGCTGAAATCTATAATTTCCAAGGAGCTTTTTGATAAGATATTTCTGCATCGTAATGACAATGCATGTCCTGCCAATGGCTTCTACACTTATAAATCTTTTGTGAAAGCAGCCAGATCATACCCACACTTTGCCAACACTGGAAACTTCACCACTCGCAAGAGGGAGGTTGCAGCCTTTCTTGCTCAGATCTCCCATGAAACCACAGGTATTTCTTGATAACCAGAGTTTTTATTTTTCTTAGTTGGAAGATTTGATCCTTGGCAACAAATCTAATCTATGTTAATGAGTTTATGTTATAATGGAGGTGATATTTCTGATTGATCTTAATGTTAATGAGTTTATGCTATAATGGAAGTGATATTTCTGATTGATATGGTGGTTCAGTAGTATTAATAGATGCGTTTGTTTTGTTGGTATTTGGTTTTTTTTTTTTTTCTCGAAAGGTTTAAAGAGTTTGTAAATTGGAGTTAACGTGTCAGATGTTTATGATAAAAGAAGTTTTACAAGTAAACAATTTGATGTATTGATTCTATCATGTATCAGTTGTTTATATGGTGGAAGAAGTCTCACAAATAAACAATTTGATGCATTGATTCCATCTTGTATCAGTTGTTTATGGTGGAAGAAGTTTCACAAATAAACAATCTGATGTATTGATTTCATCACGTATCAGTTGTTTATGATGGAAGAAGTCCCACAAATAAACAATCCGATGTATTGACTTCATTGTAGATCAGTTGTTTACAGTAGAAAAAATCCCACAAATAAACAATCTGATATATTGACTATATTGTGTATCAATTATTTATGGTAGAAGAAATCCCACAAATAAACAATCTGATATATTGACTCTAATATACCCTAGAATCTCTTTCCTCTTGGAACTGTTCTACCCGGTTAAAATCTTCATATTAATAATGGTTGTTTTAATTTATGTGGAATGTTAGAAATTGTTTTTAAGGATGTAGTTCTGCTTTTGCCATGATTCGTGGGTTATTCTTATGATAAGAATTTATATTTTGTCAAGCTAATTTATATCATTATCCAGTAAAGGGTGTTATATTTAGGTCAGTGAAAATGGAAACGCCATATTTATATTTCCCTTCAAAATACTGACCAGTTAACACAACTTTGATTTCTAAGAAAATTAATATATGATTGAGCAGGACATGGGAGCAGAAAAATACTCATTTGCAATGTTAGGATTGTGTAGTTAAAGCAAATTTAATTAAGCTCTGTTTTTCAATAGGTTTGGCACCAATTTTCTTATAAAGTTGGGAAATATGCAGTTTATTAAAATTTCTATATATATTTATTTGAAAGAGGATTTATATATATATTAGGAAATAGATTTATATATAGATAGATAGAATAAAATTATATTTTGAAGTAATATAAATTGAGTATAGTTGTTTTAAAAAAGAAATAGTTGATTGTAAAATCACGGTTTGTGATGTTATAAAATAATAATATTATAGAAAATATTGTAAAATTGTGGTTATAAGATTTGAATTCGAAGAAGGGTCTCAATTATTAGATTGTCTCAATTTTCATCACCCAGTTCTTTTTCATCATCAATCTTTTGGTCAAGCAAATATGTTTCATCATCAATAAGTCCTAATTAATAAGAACATTATGTTCATGTGTATTTTTATCTAAATATTACTTCCAATAAAACACATTATGTATACTTTTGACAAAAACTAATAATATTTATGATAAAAAATAACATTAATATTTTTAAACAATATATGTATAAGGAAAATAAATTCTTTATATATATTATCTAGCTTAATTAAATAAATTCAATCAATTGAACATTAATTAATCTAGATAGTAGAGTTGAGACTTGATAATTGAATGGAAATAAATCAAACAATTAAAAAAGAGGATAGAGAAACTTGACTCTAAGATCAATGATGAATAGTTGTTATTGATGTCATTTTGAATCAATTTGTCATTGTCACGAAATTATCTAACTCAATTCAATGAATGTGTTAGAGTTCACTCTCATAGAAAATGACATAGATCAATCATGAGCCTTGCAAGTTTATTCCTAACTACCAAAAAACTAATTGAATGCAAGGAATTGATTTGAGTTGTGAGGAACCAATCTAACAAAAAGTGTACTTAAGATATGTTCACCTTTGATGGTGTCCAAAGACATTAGTGAGAAGCTTGCTAAATTGGTATGCAAATGGGTTCTCTAGGTCAAAGCCCTCGACAAACTAAATTATGGGTGATGACAAAGATTGAAGGCAATATTCATAGGCATGCATATGGGATATATGATGGTGTAGATTAGATTCGCTTAATGTTTTGCATTTGAAAGTAATTGCCTTAGTTCTACAATTTAATTAGATGCGCAGTAAAAAAATTCAAATATGGTGACATAGCAATATGTTGCACAAATACGCATTAGGTTGGCTCACAATGGTTATTAGAAAGGGATGGAAAACTTTGACTTTGAATTTGAGGCTTTAGGATTTAAGATCATTGTCTCACTCCTTAAGATTAAACATGATGAAGATCAATCTCATACTACACAAAAATAATACATAAAGATAAAATATCCATCTCAAAGAAGTAAATGTTTTAAAATAAATATAAAAGATATAATAATGATAAATAAGAATCAAGTTATAAATCAAATTTAATAAAAAATTATATTACTTATCATTATTTTATTATATTAAGATATTTCATCAAAATTAATATAAAATTAAATAAAAATAATATAAATCTACTAATTTTAATATTTTAATAAAAATATCTATTTGAAAAAAAATAGCCACGAAAGAGTACTTTAAATAATTTTGAAAAATTCTTCACTTTTCATTTTAATTAAATTCGCAATGATATGCATCCTAGTTGGTGAGTTTGATTCATCAATATTTGATCATTTTTATAAGATTGGATGAAATTAAGATTTATATTATAAAAAATAGTTTTATTTTATTATTTTTAAATTTTAAATATATATAAATTATATTTTTTTTAAAAAAATAAATCAAATATAGATAAATAAATAATCACTTACATTAAAATATTTTTTTATATGAAGACGATTTTTTAAAATTATAAACTATTACTTTTATTTTACATAAAATAATTTAAAAAAATTAAATATATATGAATATTTTTATTTCTTTATGCTCAATTAAAGTTAAATTAGAAAACTATCTTTTTGAAATTAATTATAAATGGAAAGTTTAAAATTATATGTAATATATAATAAGATTTCATGTAATATGTAAAATAAGAATAAAGATACTATTCATTTTAAAGTTCTTTTTCTTATTGTGAGGTGGATTTTTAGTAATAAAATAATGAGAATCATGTAATGTTGATGTTGTAGGTGGATGGGCAACTGCTCCAGATGGTCCATATTCATGGGGATTATGTTTTAAGGAGGAAATCAAACCTCAAAGCAACTATTGTGACATCACTAATAAAGAATGGCCTTGTGTGGCAAACAAGTCTTATCATGGGCGTGGTCCTATTCAACTATCTTGGTAAACACTTTTTCTAAACCTCAATTAGTATTATATAATAATTAGTATAGTTATTTTTAATAAATTTATTTAGTTTAAATCAAAATATATATATGTGTATGTATGTGCATGTATATATGTATGTATATATAAAAATATATATTTTAAATGTAAAATGTGATTAATCTCTATTTTATTAAAGTTATAAATTATAAATTTATTTTTTTAATTTTAATGATTGATTAAAATTTGGTATTTTTCAGGAATTACAATTATGGTCCTGCAGGAAAGGCCATAGGATTTAATGGTCTTAAACGTCCAGAGATGGTATCAATGAAACCTGTGATTGCTTTTAAAACTGCTCTTTGGTTTTGGACTACCACTCAACCTCCTAAGCCCTCTTGTCATGATGTTATTGTTGGGAAGTATGTTCCAACTTCTAGTGATTTGGAAGCAAATAGATTACTTGGTTTTGGCCTTATAACAAATATTATCAATGGTGGTCTTGAGTGTGGGAAGGGAAATGATGATCGAGTGGCTGATAGAATTGGTTTTTATAAGAGATATTGTAAGTTGTTGAATGTTGATCCAGGTCAAAATCTTGATTGTGGTGATCAAAAGAGTTTTACTTAAATTTTAGATCTACAAGTCATCAAATAATCTACAAATGTCATTTTGTATGTGTTGAAGATCCATAATAATCAATTAAAAATTAATAGAATCTATTTAATGAGAAAGGTTTTGATGGTCATTTTTATATGTTGTTAGTTATTTGACTTTTGTGTGTAATAAAAGATAGTATTATCTTCTTTCCACACTGTGATCCACAAGAATGTGTTATTACAATAAATACTTGTTTTTAGAAGTGAGGATGGCCCACAAGTAGTTAGATAAAGATGAAACATCTTAATATTCTCCCTTTGAGTACTACAACCAAAGGGGCTCATCCTCAAAAATGAATTTGTAGAGAAAGGGATGTATTTGGTGTCATTCACCTTTATGGGGATGTCATACAATCCCTCAACCATCTCAAGGATAGAAATTTATCCTCACATTATAATATTTTATAATTCAAAAAATTAAATATAACTTAAAACCCAAAAAATAAACGTGCAAAGGGGCCCACCAAGGTCCCCATCCTGGAGAATTATAAATAGACTAGCTCATACTCTATCAAAATCACAGAAAGAAGAAGATAGAAAGAGGAAAAGGAAGTTCATTGTAGACTATAATTTATAAGTCATTTAATGTAATTAAACATTAACTAATTATTTTTAAAAAATTATGAATGTGTTATGAAGACCTCCTTATGACCTTGAAGGATTTAATTAAGAGTTGGTGTCAAGCATTTTTTCCATCAACCCATCATGTATCATTATAGTGAACATGCTAAAGGAGCTTCCCTTGGACCCTACAAGAGGTGTTGGCCCTTCACCTCAATGAGGGTTGTTGCCCACAAACCCATGCTTTGAATTAGAAAGTAAACTTTATTAATAAATAAATCATATTTAATTGAATTCTAGAGAACTATATAGAGATTGGAAATAAATGCATAGATACTATAAGAATAATTGAGAATTTTAATAGTTTTTTCGAATACATTAAATTTTACAATAATTTGTTGATAACATTAGTTAATCAAGGACAACACTTACATTAACACAAAAAATGATTAAAAATGACTAAATTCATTGAATTTTTTTTATTACAAACACTAATTAATTAAGCACAATAATTCATCAAGAACAACATTTTCATGAATATAAAACCTAAATGAATAAATCAATTTTAAGAACTCACATAAGAAAGTGTAGTGCCTCTCATACTATTTCCCTTATAGGCTGACAGTTGATTTGATATATGATGAGACATTATGATACATTATATGATGTTAGATTTATTATTAGGACGATGCCATTGATGACACTTCTAATACTTGAGGTTTCATGCACATGTTATGATTAGTATATGGTTTGATGATCATTATTGAGACACTGATGATTTATGTGTTCTGATATGGTTTTATTTAGGTGACTATGGAGATTTGATTTGATTATGAGGACTAACCCTATCATGAGCACTATGTGATTATCTTATCATGATTGTTATGTGATTATCATGTGATTGATTTTATCCTAATTACTATGTAGTTGATTGTTATATGAGCTGATTCAATTACTAGGTGTTATTCTTACTAATGTGATTGAGTGAAAGAGATAGTGTCACATCACCCACTTGTGAGCACCCTACGACATTGTGATTCTCTTTCACAGTGTGTCTGTTTATATGTATGTATAAATGCACAACCATTTTGTGTACTATAGGTTGCAGGTACTAGGCATTGACTCCACCTGAATTGGCAGGTCTGAGCATGCCTTGAACCCAATGGATTAGTTGATTGGAGATAACACTTGATCCCCTACCTTAGCCATCATCCTCGAAGAGGATGAGTATCTGGTTTGACACCCTATCAGTATTGTCAATATTATCAGTAGGGTCAATCAATGTTGCGTGAAGTTTTGCATTTCGACCCTAGTTAGTGGTCAGGTAATTATTTGGCATTTGATTTTATTTAATTTAAATTGTCTGATAAAATGCCTTTGGTTAAATTGTTAAGTAAAAGGGTATACCTTTGATAACTAAATATATATATATAATCATAGTTAATAATAAAATGTTTGGTAAATGGTTTTACTCGTTTGTGTGAAAAGCTATAAGAAGTAAATATTCCATATTTACACAAATTATGATTTTAAATGAAATGCTTTTAATTGTCCTAACTACTAATTCAATAAATTAAAAATAAACTATAATCCGTTCTATAGTTGATTGGCATCATTTTGGATTTCCCATACAACTGACATTTTTCTTCTCATGTAAGCATTTTTGGTTTTTTTTTTTTTTGGGGCGAGGGGGGTGGGGTGGGATTTCATTATGTTTTGGAAGAGAGGGTGGAGGGAATTGTCTATAAATTTTTCCTCTGTTGTTGATTATGTGAGAATTGTGTTTTCAAAATTTTGGATTGTGTATTTAGATAAGTTGGATTTGCAAGTGAAATTTTGAGCTCGGCATCAAATTTTCATTCCTGCCAGGCGTTGGATCCAAGTTGGATTTTAGTCTTTTGTTTACATTTTCCTTTCTGAGTGTATGATAAATTTGATTGATTTTCCTCTCTACCTTTTGAAAGTAGATGTTGATTGTTTTATCTTGCCTGTGAATGAAACATTTAATTATTCTAGAATTTAAAAAAAAAAAAGGTTTATTGTCATTTTGTTCTTTACGTTGTTCCTAATAAATGTGTTTGGATACTGTTGATGCCAAAAATTGACTAGGTAACAGAGTCTTATGGGAAACTTAGTTTAAGGAGGACCTTTTGCGCTAAACTGAGTAACCTCCGAATTTTAGAGAAGTCGGCTTCTTCTATAGTGGGGTTTGGAAAGGGAAAAGGAAGCAGATTTAATAAAGTAAAGTCTAACCTAAGGTGATGCACAAAGATTTGTTGATGGGCACGATAAATCATAGATTTAAGGGCCTGAATAGTGTTGTTGTATTCCAAAACATCAGAGACTTAAGATCATAACATAGACAATTTATTTATTGACATAAAATAATGTTGCATACATTCTCACTACTAAGAAGAGTCATTTAGACATGATTTAGGTAAGCAAAATTATATCCAACATATATAGAAGTTCTTCAAATGAAGTGTCAAGATAGTAAAAAGCATAGTTCACAGTTTAATCAAAAGCATGAAAAATAGAAAGGTCGAACAATTGGCACAATCTGAAAGTTGCAATTTAAATAAAACAGTAATAGAGGCCTAGAGTCTTTTGCTAAAACCAGCATGTTTTTCTCCAAATTCTAGACCCTTTCTCCTTAACAGAGAAAGCATATATAGCAGGGAAACCTCCCACCGCTTTGGAGAGTAGCAACATAAAAGATCCCATGATCTTCTACAATGATGTCTGAATCAGAATATTCTCAAGGCTGTTACAACAGCATCCAGTCATCCCAAGCACAGGTGCATCCTCTGTAATGATGGCGGTGGTCCCAGCCAGGCTCGATCAGACAAGTTTCATCCATTACAACGAATGATCATGACAAGCAGCAATCAATAGCATTAATTCATTCAACCAGCTAATCACCTGCATAACAGATCAGCCGCTAGGCACGTGGCAGCCCTTCGCTGCCCGTTTGAACATTTCTCCTATCCCTGTCAAGGATTTGCGAAAATGCAACATGTGTCGAATGGGCTGAGGACTTTATCACAGCAGAGGGAACGCTCCATCAGCTGAGTGTAAAAGACGTGTGGTAGCATTTCGCTGCTCGTGGTTGCTTATTTCATCCCTGTGTTGAAATATTTGTGAACGGTTGCCACGTAGCAAGATGTGGGGCCCGCTGACACTTTTTAGAAATGACGGCTTCATGGAAGACTTTCGCAGTCTGTCAAGGCTTCAAGGAAACAAGAAACAAAACATCTCGTAACCGCGACACGTGGACCATAGCGTAGTATCCCAGGGCCTGAAAAGAAAGCCGTTACCCGAAGCTACGAAGAGCAGGTGCGCAAAGTGACAGATCAAAACTTTGATAAAAAGCCGAGCAAACGCGGTGATGCATAGGCCGGCGCACACATAATGCAAAAAAAAAGCCCGAAGGGAGCTGTTCAAATATTTATTTAATAGCTTTTGGCGACTATCAAGAGCGTTTCGACTAAGGAACGGAAAACCCAAAATTTCTCTGGTTCTGCAGACCAGAGTCTTATCAAAAGGGCTAATGGAGTCAAATATTGGAAAGAGCTACCTGCAAAGGCGACCACTCATCCTCAAACAACTTCATTATGTTGCGCAAATTCTCCTGTGCTCCACGTAGGTCAATAGTTTCTTTGTGAGGCAACACCTCAGGTAAACCGACCCCTGTTTGTATATGAAATAGCAGCTGTGAGAGCGGATGAATGACTGCCTCAATGTCAGTTGTCATTGGAGGATGGTTGAACTCCCTGAAAGCCTCCAGGTCATCTTCCTTCTCTTCAATAATTTCTGCAAGTTGCGCAGTCATGGCAATAGAGCCATCCTCGAGAAATAGGGACGGCAGTCCCATCCTACCTAACCCGAAGAAACATCCTCGTATGCTATCCAGTGTTTTACTCAGAATAGCCATGGTTGCCTTAGTGCGTTGGAAGGTGGAGTGGCAGTGGATAAATTTGTTTGTCGCTTGAGCAGCAGCGTCCCGATCTTCAATACCCGCCCCAACCAGGTGCTCATCAGAGACGAAGTATAGCTTGTTGAGCAATTATTTCGCCTCAGGAACCTTCTCCAGGATGAATCATGGGAATTTCTCAATTGTATCATGGGCCTCTTGGCTGAGCCTTGATGCCTTGTCGATAAATCAGAGGGTAGGCTGCAGTGTTAGGCAAAAGGTTTTGATTTTCTCCCAGTGAGAAATGCATAATTGCCTAACCAGCAGAATGATATCAGGTTGTGCAGGGGAAGGCAAGAGAGAGGCTTTAAGTGAAGTAATCTCCACATCTCTTGAAATAAGGGCTTCAGCTAATTCTGCCTTTTTCCTTTTCTCGGACGCCAGCTGCTCCGCATAGTTGTTCATTTCTTTATTCTAAGTTTGCTCAGCTCGGGAGTGATTTGCTAAGTGCTCCTCTAGAGAAGCCTTTGTCTCTCGGAGCTCCTCTTCAATTTGAGTCTTCAGGCCTTTAAATTCGGCCTCTTTCTCCTACATTCTTTGCTCATATTGAGTCTGTTGGCGTTCTAGCTCCTCACTTTTCTGTGCCATCCCCTGACTATGCTCAAAGCGGAGGCGCTCTAGCTCTTCATCTTTTAGTCGTAGACTTTGTTGCGCTTCTTGGCTCTTGCTTTGTAACTCTTTTATTATGCCAGGGTTAGCAACCTGAATCTTTGCAATTTCGCTTTGAAGCCTATTTCTCTCATCCTCTGCTGTCACCGGCCCTTCTCGGTCACAGCGCGAGCAATATCTCTGCCTATGATTTCTCCTTCCTTTTCCATAAACTACCCCTTTCCCTAGATGCCCCGAGTCGCTTCATCCTTCTTTTATAGTTGGCGACCAGTTTTGAGGAAGTCGGAAGTGACTACCTGCTACGTTTCCTCCATGATTTCAACTTTATCCTGCGGTCAGGCTACCTTCATGTCAAGTCCGACCGCATATATCTCGTAGTCTTCTAGTTGCATTTCTCCCTGAGGTTTGCTTACCCTGAGGTACATGGTTGCAAACTTCAATTCTTATTGGGGCTCATCGTACAGAGCTTGTACTCTTGGCTCGGCGGAAACACTCTCATCCTTTGCTTTGTGTTTCCTCATTCTATTTGCGCGCGCCTCCCTTCTGCAATCTATATGTGCTATGAATTTGACTGGTGATGAAACCAGTCCACCTGCGAAAGAAGCACCGGAAGGCAGGGCATAGAGATAGGTAACCTTCATAGGCGTGGGCATTTGTTTCTTTTGGAGAGTGACAGTTTGTGGAGAGAAATGAGACACGTTCCATAGTTTGGTTTGAGAACCAATAGCAGAGCTAGTCATTTGTAATGACTGGACTATGGAATTAGTTGTAAGGCTCATTAGCTGGAAAGGGGGAGTTGTTAACAGGGTGTTAGCCTGTTGCAATGGAAGAGGATCCGTAATCATAGTGGAAAAAGAATGGGAGCTCATAGGGGGAATGCTTCCCGAAAGTGAGGTGAGGAAGGTCTGAGCGGCAGTGGCAGGCGTAAGTATATGCGGAGGAGTAATTATGAGCGGGGTGGCCTGCGAAAATTGGGCAAAGCCTACCGAATATGTCGAACTAAAATCAGAAGGTTGAGGGCCAGTTTTTATGGTAGGGATCATTAGTGAGGCAGGGGTAGATACCAAGGAATGAGATGTAAGATAAGAAGGAGCGAATTGTACCTGTTGACTGGTTGTTGGCATCTCTAGAAATGTTTGTGACTCCTCCGCAACCTCCGGTGTCTCGCTAGCTACGAGTACTCCCCCTCCAGTGGGTTCTTGTGAACCCTCTCCGATAATTTACTCTCTGTGCGCTGCCATTTCATAGGGGGAATCTCACTAACTTCGACAGTCATCTCCTTCTACTGAAGTGGTAGCCTAGCTGGTTTAGCAACCCAAGTGAGTGTATGCGAGCCCTTTGATATATTAAAATGTACGTTTGTGGCCACATAGGCAGCCTGCCTGGAGACCTTCTCCTTTTGTGCAAAGGAAGCTGATGTCGTCGCTTCTTCTTCCTGCTCTTCGGATTCCTCCCCCTCTTCGCTCCTATTAATACTAGAGTTCGGGCTGGGATGGCCCTCCTTCCACCATCTTTCAAATTCTTAGTCATCCTTTAGTTGATTGTAAAGAGCATCCAACTATGCTATTTCCTGACGATATTTCTAGAAAGCCTTTATTTTCTCTTCACTCCATTCTTCATCCTTCTTTAACCTGTTGTACATGTTGCACTCCATGGGGACATTATCATGTGCCACAGCCACAAGAAAGTACAACTTGTGCCATGGGCCTCTAGTATCCGACGTAGGGATTTGCACCAATTCAACAAAATCCTCATCTTTGTCCATTTGCAGATTACGTCGCTTCTCCCAGTATGGTCAGAGAACATGGGTAACTCTCATATGTGGCTCTGGCAAGTCATCGAAAGGGTTGTATTCTCATTTATCGTTTACTAGTACCAATCTTAGATGTGCCAGTGTGTCCTCTAACAACTGGTCTGATTACTTTTTTAGTAGAGTTACCGACTTGAAATTCTTCGGACAAGTGAAGAACCCTTTCTTCTTGACCATTTCGCTGCTGCAAAAAGTAAAATCAATGATACACACCTGTCAGAATATTTCCAGCGTGAGCACTCTATCGATGACTCAAGCGTGGAGCAGGAATGGTTTGCCAGTAAAACCCTGCATTCGGAGGATAGTAAAATCCTTGCCAAGTACCAGTCACAAGCAGGGGTGAAGTTCTGCATAAATTTGGCCTGCTTCTTATTGAACTGGATAATATCACCCTTTCCGATCAAATCATTCAAGACCAGGGCTATGAAATAATCTGCAAATACATAATAATCATATGATGCGGAAAGAAAAGGCTTACATGTCGACACCGGCTTCCTTTTATTTTGCTCATCAAAAATTAATAGCGGAAAATATTGGGCAAAGAAATCCGAGTTCTAATGCAAAAACATGTGGACCAGGAAGGAAAGAAACCTAAATTTTTTCTCCGCCTGATAATTCTCAATTTGTTGTTTCATTTCTTCAACTATAAACTCAGCAAAATCATACCATAAGAGTTCATGTTGCTTACGAAATTGCATTGTCAATCCTAGTTGAAAGGCCTCTATCTTCTCATCGGAGTCTCGGTCACATACAAAGGCCAGCATGGACATGGCATCTTGGAGATCGTTGCGAAATGCACCGCGTGACAATGGAATACGTGTGCTTTAGTGGCTGAGATTCCTTTCTTACCAGTCTCTTCTACCAAGAACTTTGAGCCAGTTTTCATTTTCCTCCATATTTTCTCTTATTTGCTTGGGTGAAAGGTCTCGATATTCTCCTTCATCTTGCTTGGATCCGGGATACATAACATGTGCCAAATGGCCTCTAGAGTGATATGCACCCTCAAGTTGCGGCCTTCAATATAGTGGGTATCAAGATTATAACGCTGAATAGCGGCATTAACCACTTTTGGGCAATAGTGCACCAGTGGGACCATGTATTGAGGGAAACCATTGTACCAAACTCTACTCGCCGTAGATTGATCTGTCTTTGGTGCCGATAACCTTGCACAAGCTGCCTCTCTGAGGGACTTAAGGATTTTCGCGAGCCTTGGGTCGTAGATATTGTCCCATTTTTTCTCAACCCTTTTCTGGTTTCTCCATTTCTTGGGTCTATTCAGCTCCTCTGTGTAGACTCTCCATGTCCTATTGGGTATACCAGGCATAGCATATGCCACATCCTCATAGACATATACCTCTACTAAAGAATGAATAGCCGTAAATAGCTCCTGGCTAATTTCTTCCTGCATTGGCTAAGCTGAAGATTCTGACATTTTCCTTCTCTGAAGATTTCTGTAAGTTCCTGGTTGGCTGGGACTATACTCGGCTCTAGATAGACAGACAGAAAACAATTTTGCACTTATCTTTGGCGTTCGTGAAAATAATTTGAAATATTAAGCCTTTTCATGCAATAATAGCAACTTTTCTCAAGGTGATAGGCGAAAGCAAGCCTTTTGCATTTAATTCGGCATGTACCGCTAATTTTGCAATTCGTGCAAAATGAATTGATTGCTATTTCGAGGCGGCCGGAGTTCATCATTGCATTTGGTGATCATGTGATACGCTGTGATCTCCTTGGAACTTGAGCCTGCAATTGGCTTGCTAACCCTGCGTTAGCATGCATTAGCAATTAATATCCCGGTCGGAATGATTATGCCAAGCAAATGATCACGGCCACATGAAAGATATGAATATCGCCTTGGGCTCTAGGACGCCCTTGAGAGATGACACAATAGCCTACGGCCATACGTCTCACTACCAACGAGCGCCACCTTTTTAAAACTAATTAATCAGATCCATTTAATCAAGCACGCATTGAGTCATGCTATCATAGATGCAACTGGCCCAGAAATGTGAGCAAACGTAGGCTTGCCTTTCAAGATACCAACTATCATAATATCACATTTTTTCGAAGAGGATTAGCATATGTCTTGTCAATTTTCTATAAATAGGTCAGTAAGAGCGAGCAAAGTATACTTAGCATTTGAGAAGTGATAGGGTAGTAGCAAAGTCTTAAGCAAGCCTTTTCATAGGTTAGGTGGTAGACGAATTTGGCATTAGCTCAGAAGCCTAGGGATAGTGTCAGAGCAATGGATACCCTAGTTCGCCTGACTTCGTATAAGTCACAGATGGCATTCCTAGGTGATATTTCAACTAGGAGACTGAAAAGGATGATGAAGAATAAGCATTCTCTGGTTTTGGTAGCCATAAAGTGGGTTTTAGGCAAAGATTGTATAGAATATGAGGATAAGTATCGGGTGAATACCGACGTATGCTCCCACTTTGTAACATCCATGTTGGACATTAGTGTTCCTCGACCACTTATCTTGAAGTTGGTTAAAGAAATCTTCCCCAAGAAATACTTGAATGGTCTTGATGAATTCGTTGCTCATGCTGCCTATGGCGTAGGTCTGTCGTCAGCCAGCGACTTGCATCGCTTTATTGAGGAAGAAGTCGTTGTTGTTTGGCTTCCG
>VDFB02243985.1:0-60266 GCA_007258455.2 Sequoia sempervirens | reverse complement strand
AATAAATCAATTTTAAGAACTCACATAAGAAAGTGTAGTGCCTCTCATACTATTTCCCTAATAGGCTGACAGTTGATTTGATATATGATGAGACATTATGATACATTATATGATGTTAGATTTATTATTAGGACGATGTCATTGATGACACTTCTAATACTTGAGGTTTCATGCACATGTTATGATTAGTATATGGTTCGATGATCATTATTGAGACACTGATGATTTATGTGTTATGATATGGTTTTATTTAGGTGACTATGGAGATTTGATTTGATTATGAGGACTAACCCTATCATGAGCACTATGTGATTATCTTATCATGATTGTTATGTGATTATCATGTGATTGATTTTATCCTAATTACTATGTAGTTGATTGTTATATGAGCTGATTCAATTACTAGGTGTTATTCTTACTAATGTGATTGAGTGAAAGAGATAGTGTCACATCACTCACTTGTGAGCACCCTACGACATTGTGATTCCCTTTCACAGTGTGTCTGTTTATATGTATGTATAAATGCACAACCATTTTGTGTACTATAGGTTGCAGGTACTAGGCATTAACTCCACCTGAATTGGCAGGTCTGAGCATGCCTTGAACCCAATGGATTAGTTGATTGGAGATAACACTTGATCCCCTACCTTAGCCATCGTCCTCGAAGAGGATGAGTATCTGGTTTGACACCCTATCAGTATTGTCAATATTATCAGTAAGGTCAATCAGTGTTGCGTGAAGTTTTGCATTTCGACCCTAGTTAGTGGTCAGGTAATTATTTGGCATTTGATTTTATTTAATTTAAATTGTCTGATAAAATGCCTTTGGTTAAATTGTTAAGTAAAAGGGTATACCTTTGATAACTAAATATATATATATATATATAATCATAGTTAATAATAAAATGTTTGGTAAATGGTTTTACTCGTTTGTGTGAAAAGCTATAAGAAGTAAATATTCCATATTTACCCAAATTATGATTTTAAATGAAATGTTTTTAATTGTCCTAACTACTGATTCAATAAATTAAAAATGAACTATAATCCGTTCTATAGTTGGTTGGCATCATTTTGGATTTCCCATACAACTGACATTTTTCTTCTCATGTAAGCATTTTTGGTTTTTTTTTTTTTTGGGGCGAGGGGGGTGGGGTGGGATTTCATTATGTTTTGGAAGAGAGGGTGGAGGGAATTGTCTATAAATTTTTCCTCTGTTGTTGATTATGTGAGAATTGTGTTTTCAAAATTTTGGATTGTGTATTTAGATAAGTTGGATTTGCAAGTGAAATTTTGAGCTCGGCATCAAATTTTCATTCCTGCCAGGCGTTGGATCCAAGTTGGATTTTAGTCTTTTGTTTACATTTTCCTTTCTGAGTGTATGATAAATTTGATTGATTTTCCTCTCTACCTTTTGAAAGTAGATGTTGATTGTTTTATCTTGCCTGTGAATGAAACATTTAATTATTCTAGAATTTAAAAAAAAAAAAGGTTTATTGTCATTTTGTTCTTTACGTTGTTCCTAATAAATGTGTTTGGATACTGTTGATGCCAAAAATTGACTAGGTAACAGAGTCTTATGGGAAACTTAGTTTAAGGAGGACCTTTTGCGCTAAACTGAGTAACCTCCGAATTTTAGAGAAGTCGGCTTCTTCTATAGTGGGGTTTGGAAAGGGAAAAGGAAGCAGATTTAATAAAGTAAAGTCTAACCTAAGGTGATGCACAAAGATTTGTTGATGGGCACGATAAATCATAGATTTAAGGGCCTGAATAGTGTTGTTGTATTCCAAAACATCAGAGACTTAAGATCATAACATAGACAATTTATTTATTGACATAAAATAATGTTGCATACATTCTCACTACTAAGAAGAGTCATTTAGACATGATTTAGGTAAGCAAAATTATATCCAACATATATAGAAGTTCTTCAAATGAAGTGTCAAGATAGTAAAAAGCATAGTTCACAGTTTAATCAAAAGCATGAAAAATAGAAAGGTCGAACAATTGGCACAATCTGAAAGTTGCAATTTAAATAAAACAGTAATAGAGGCCTAGAGTCTTTTGCTAAAACCAGCATGTTTTTCTCCAAATTCTAGACCCTTTCTCCTTAACAGAGAAAGCATATATAGCAGGGAAACCTCCCACCGCTTTGGAGAGTAGCAACATAAAAGATCCCATGATCTTCTACAATGATGTCTGAATCAGAATATTCTCAAGGCTGTTACAACAGCATCCAGTCATCCCAAGCACAGGTGCATCCTCTGTAATGATGGCGGTGGTCCCAGCCAGGCTCGATCAGACAAGTTTCATCCATTACAACGAATGATCATGACAAGCAGCAATCAATAGCATTAATTCATTCAACCAGCTAATCACCTGCATAACAGATCAGCCGCTAGGCACGTGGCAGCCCTTCGCTGCCCGTTTGAACATTTCTCCTATCCCTGTCAAGGATTTGCGAAAATGCAACATGTGTCGAATGGGCTGAGGACTTTATCACAGCAGAGGGAACGCTCCATCAGCTGAGTGTAAAAGACGTGTGGTAGCATTTCGCTGCTCGTGGTTGCTTATTTCATCCCTGTGTTGAAATATTTGTGAACGGTTGCCACGTAGCAAGATGTGGGGCCCGCTGACACTTTTTAGAAATGACGGCTTCATGGAAGACTTTCGCAGTCTGTCAAGGCTTCAAGGAAACAAGAAACAAAACATCTCGTAACCGCGACACGTGGACCATAGCGTAGTATCCCAGGGCCTGAAAAGAAAGCCGTTACCCGAAGCTACGAAGAGCAGGTGCGCAAAGTGACAGATCAAAACTTTGATAAAAAGCCGAGCAAACGCGGTGATGCATAGGCCGGCGCACACATAATGCAAAAAAAAAGCCCGAAGGGAGCTGTTCAAATATTTATTTAATAGCTTTTGGCGACTATCAAGAGCGTTTCGACTAAGGAACGGAAAACCCAAAATTTCTCTGGTTCTGCAGACCAGAGTCTTATCAAAAGGGCTAATGGAGTCAAATATTGGAAAGAGCTACCTGCAAAGGCGACCACTCATCCTCAAACAACTTCATTATGTTGCGCAAATTCTCCTGTGCTCCACGTAGGTCAATAGTTTCTTTGTGAGGCAACACCTCAGGTAAACCGACCCCTGTTTGTATATGAAATAGCAGCTGTGAGAGCGGATGAATGACTGCCTCAATGTCAGTTGTCATTGGAGGATGGTTGAACTCCCTGAAAGCCTCCAGGTCATCTTCCTTCTCTTCAATAATTTCTGCAAGTTGCGCAGTCATGGCAATAGAGCCATCCTCGAGAAATAGGGACGGCAGTCCCATCCTACCTAACCCGAAGAAACATCCTCGTATGCTATCCAGTGTTTTACTCAGAATAGCCATGGTTGCCTTAGTGCGTTGGAAGGTGGAGTGGCAGTGGATAAATTTGTTTGTCGCTTGAGCAGCAGCGTCCCGATCTTCAATACCCGCCCCAACCAGGTGCTCATCAGAGACGAAGTATAGCTTGTTGAGCAATTATTTCGCCTCAGGAACCTTCTCCAGGATGAATCATGGGAATTTCTCAATTGTATCATGGGCCTCTTGGCTGAGCCTTGATGCCTTGTCGATAAATCAGAGGGTAGGCTGCAGTGTTAGGCAAAAGGTTTTGATTTTCTCCCAGTGAGAAATGCATAATTGCCTAACCAGCAGAATGATATCAGGTTGTGCAGGGGAAGGCAAGAGAGAGGCTTTAAGTGAAGTAATCTCCACATCTCTTGAAATAAGGGCTTCAGCTAATTCTGCCTTTTTCCTTTTCTCGGACGCCAGCTGCTCCGCATAGTTGTTCATTTCTTTATTCTAAGTTTGCTCAGCTCGGGAGTGATTTGCTAAGTGCTCCTCTAGAGAAGCCTTTGTCTCTCGGAGCTCCTCTTCAATTTGAGTCTTCAGGCCTTTAAATTCGGCCTCTTTCTCCTACATTCTTTGCTCATATTGAGTCTGTTGGCGTTCTAGCTCCTCACTTTTCTGTGCCATCCCCTGACTATGCTCAAAGCGGAGGCGCTCTAGCTCTTCATCTTTTAGTCGTAGACTTTGTTGCGCTTCTTGGCTCTTGCTTTGTAACTCTTTTATTATGCCAGGGTTAGCAACCTGAATCTTTGCAATTTCGCTTTGAAGCCTATTTCTCTCATCCTCTGCTGTCAGCGTTGTTGATGGTGTTTTCTGTACAGCAACAACTCAGACAGAATATAGTATCCTATCTCTCTTGAAAGGTTATCTTCAATAATAAATCACTGAAAATCACCCCAAGGTCTCTCGGGTGTTAGGTCATAATAATGCATAAAACAACTCAGATAAAATGTGAAACGCTGGTAATCACAATCGGACCTTACTACAAGCAAACTGTATCCTTTCAATTTATCAGATTTGACAATATGGTGATCTTGAATCCTAAATCTAACTGAATAATTAAAGAAACAGGAAAAGGTAGGGATGCAAGGAAGTAATAAAACTTAAACTACTGCAAGGACAAGCAATGTAAATGACATATATGTGGAATGGACCTATCTCAAATAACCAATTCCTGATCGACCCACAATGCAATCTTACAAGAACAGTGCAATCTTCTGAGGTATTTAAATTTTCAAATCATAGACTTGCATCTACAATCGAACTTGAGCACACTGAATATACGGTCCAGGTTGACTTTACCAGCCTACTACAATCAGATAGTTACTGGGAGTATAGACCAAAGATAGCTACAAACATTCCAGATATGACACCACAAACATCATTTATCCAACCAAAACTAATTTACTTCTGAGTACTAAACCCTAAATCTTCAAGCAATTTAAAAGATAGAACAAAGGAACCATGCAAGATGAAATAACACAAAGGATTTCACCAGGAAAACCACAATGTATTCAATTGTATTAATCACCAAATGTTGCAACAATTCAACCGTTCTGATACAGTATTTGCTTCAAGAAAAGACTAAGAAAATCTAACTATTGCTCTTGCTTATCTCTATTACTGCTCAGCTAACCAATGTCTAACCCCCTACAATGAGGCAAGAATGCCTATTTATATCAAATTTCCCCCAAAACATGTCGGCCCAGCCAAACATTTTACAAAATAATAAAACCGCCAAAACAGGTCGACCAAGGAAACAAACTAAGGCACACATTTAATGCCATCATCCACGGTTTCACAATAGCCCCCAAGGAAGTTCGGGTCCAATGCATGCCCTATGATAATAGGGCGCACCAAAATGAGTGAATAATCACACCCCTTTATCCCTCTTTCTGCAATCGACGGCCCCTTGGACACTCCAGAATATTCCTGTATCCAACTTCCAAAGAATAGGTATGCATGGTAAGACCTCCCAGCCGGCATTTAGCTGGTAGAATCTGTCCCCTTGGACCCTGCTCGGCCACCTGTTCCGGGCCCTCCCCTGGCTATGTACCCGTCATATCACCGCCAAGTATGTGGGCCGCATCATCAAGCAAATGGAGACAGCCTCCACGTAATCCCAGGGTATAAAACCTCATGCCACCATTCCTTCTGCTGGATCTTAAGCTCAAATATTTGGGAAAGCCCCCCGTCATCACCTCAAGAATGTAATGCATCCATCATAAACTGCTGTAAGATCGCCATCAATGGACTTCTTGCATTTTTGCATCTTCTTTAGACCCCCTTGTCTGACCAGCAATGCCTCAAACCACTCCCATGGTTCATCCAGCCTGGAGGAAGGAAGGATTCCATCCTTGGCCAACTGCTCCTTTCCATGTCCCAGGATAGTCCTTGATTTCTGTAGCAGGAGGTCTATGTCATTCTTATCTTGAGACAAAATATGCTCCAGTAGTTCCTTTTCCCGGACTGCATCCTTGCCCATAGACAAAATCCCTTTGATAGCATCATCCCCTCTTGCCTCGACATCCATCAACCAATCAGTGGCAGCTTGGGCGGAGGCCTTCATCTTTTCAATTCCGGAGATTGTCTCCTTAGGCAGAAAACCCGGAGTCTGAGAAGAGGATGGATGGAGAGACTGTAGAGGCCTCAATACCTCTTCTAGACATTTCCTCAACCTTTCATTTTCTCTCTTCAATTCCCGCTTGGATTGGGTCTCCTTCTTCAGCCTGTCAACAATTATGGCACTCGACCTCAAACCTCCCTCACTTGCTCTGAGTTAGCCTGCTACAATAGCGTTTGGACATTGTGTCCCGGGCTCAAGAGTATCGCTCTCTTGTCTTCTACCTAGGTGTGTATGTATAGAACCACCCCTGGCGCTTCATCCCTTTCCACCCGAGAAATCACTTTAGCGGCCTTCTTCTTCTTTCCTTTGCCGATCTGGGACAACATTTCATCCCAATCCAACGGAGTGTCCTCAACAATTACTTGTTTCTTCCGGGCAATTTCCTTTTCCACCCAGTCCGGAGCCACAAGGTCCGTCCGGATTCCTTCTGTTCTTGTTTCTCCCGGATCCTCTGTCACTTTCACTTCCTCCGCGGCTGTCACCTCGACCTCCTCCCTCCTTCAAGAGTTGTTGTCATCCTTTTTCTCCTCGACTCTCGCTTTCGCCGACTGCCTCCTAAGTCCTGCACTCCCCAAGCACTATGATGGGAATCGAAGTGCAGTTTCTTTTCCTTTCTAGCCCGTGTGGTCCTCGGCCTTTCTCACTTCCTCCTGGGAGAATCTTCTGCACTCCCACTCCCAGCTGGGAGAAGTGTGCCTTTCCCTCCTGCTTTCTTCCCCTCGCCTCTGCACGCTTCAATCGCATTCCTTCCTTGGAACCCGCCTCCGCCAATCTCCCTGCCTCTAGATTTTCTCCTGGCCTCCGTGCATCTCTAGTGCAGGGGAAACAGGCTTGTCCCCGCTTCACAACCCTGTTGTGCTTGAGGAGAGTCCTTCACAAGGCCACATCCCAGGGAGAAGGAGTTCTTGGATTTTCTCTGCATATACTTGTAGAGTTTTTTCTCCTCCCACTTACATCTTACAATTGAGTGCCTCATCCTCCTCGGGCACCGCTTCCTTCTTTCTTCTTGTTGTTCCTTGTAGTTCTTATTCTTTGCTGTGGAGGAGCATCCTCCCTCTTCTCCTGCTTTCTCTCATCTCTGAGATTCTGGTTGATGGTCGTGTCTTCCACCTGCTACTCAATTGGTTTCCCTCTATGTGCTCAAACTCTTTAGGACCTCTCTCCGACTTAATCTTGAATGGTGAGCCCCGCCGGATTTCCTTTAGCCTTTCCCATTCCCGGGAAAGTTGATGGCTGGCTGAGAACAAGTCAAGCGTGTGTGCTACTTTAGCGTTCTCCAACTCCCAGACTTTATGCTTGACCCAAGAGAAGGTGAATCTCAACACAGGAGCCATCAGGTCCTCCAATTCTGTCACCTCAGGCTCATTCCAATCTATGTCCGCAACTGACCTGTCCTTTATGGGCTCGTAGACATGGTCCTGAACCAACTTTCCATCATCATCAAGCTGATCCGGAATCAGCTTAACATTGTATTGTCTGATGGCCTCAACCGGCAGCCGGGAAAACCTCCTCTTCCGTGCATCAAGGTCATCCTTGAGATTGACCCAGTAGTCTTCTAAGTCCTCCTTATGCCTATATTCCCGAGTAGCCCTCTTCTATGCCTCTCCTGTGATATCAAAGTTTATTCTCTTCGAATGGAAAGGGAATCCATAAGCTGCCAACTCCTCACCTGCAGTGTGAGCCAATTGAATAGATGGGCACACTTCCCCTACACCAATCCCAAGAGGGAAGTCTCCTCCAAATCCTGTCTTATGCTTCTCCCCCTTCACAACTGCATCAAACTCACAAATCTGCCTTACAACTTCTAGCAGCACAATATGGTCAGTGGGATACCTGGGCAACCTGTAAGGGGCAACTGGGCATCCATCAACCCGGAGGTAGGTGAATGTAGGGAATTGGATAAACCACGCTCTGTAGTTCTTGATCAAGCCCCTAGCTCCATCGGATAATCTGATATGTTCTGCATTTTGAAGTGTCCGAGTAATGTGCATAGTGAATGCATCATTTGCCCTCCTATAATCTTTATGTCCTAGATGCAGCTCCGGATAAACTTCATAGATGATGTCTTGCCCAATGGTTCCCCTCGGAGTCAAACCCTTGTATGGGTAGGAGATGGCCAGCACGTACATGATGTAAGAAGACATATTGAACTTCTTCGCCTCCAGGATATTTCTCAGTTGTTTGTCAATCTCTGCACTAATGAGTCCTGCCCAGTGATAGTTTGTCCCCTGGCTCATCTTGGTGATCACATGGACCATCCAATTCTCCAATACCCCTGCAGTTCTTAGTCCAGCCACCCTGCTCAACAGTGTGATGGCATCATACACGTCCGACCTGAATTTCACCCTATGCAGTTATTTGGGCAACTTGGAGTGGTGAGATTTTGGCTTCTCTAGCCATGAATTGATGATCTGCTGAGCCTTGGTTGGCTCATTCTCGTAATAGGTCCTGGCAGTGTCAAGGTTCAATGCACAGACCGAAGGAAGATCCGGCATACTGAAGGTTCTTGCAATGGAAGCCGGACTGAAGTTGGCTAAGACTCGTCCCTCAGTACTAATCACCATCTGGGTATCAAAATTGTACTGTCTGGCACATTCCAAAATCAACTCATAGCATTGAACCGCTGGAGGAAACCCGGCCACATGCACTAGTCCAGAATTCATCATTCCTTGTCTCAAAGCTGACTGTTCCTTCTCAGCCACTCTCTGCTTGAACTCCTCATAGCGCCAGGCACCAACATTCGTGTCAGATACCTCGGCCCACACAGAGGACACCTTGCTTTCTGGGAGTTGGCTCTTCATATCCAATCTCAAACGTTCTGTCTCGGAGATTGAGGCTGCCCCTGCACCGGCTTTGGACTTCCCAGTAGTAGCTTTGCTTGATTCGGCCTACACATCCAAAAATCGTCATTATAATCCAATTATTATTCATAATCCAGTTCAAAGGGTTAGCACAAATCATATAAATCCATCAAAATCAATTGCTAACTACTAATCCATCGAGATCTGGAAAAATCAGACAGTCCGGGAAAATCACGCAATCCGGGAAAATACCGTCGGGGCGGAATTTCAGAGAAATCTGACCCAGACGGATTCCTGCTGCCAAAGCATCATTAGTCAAATAAATCATTAATGCGCAAGGAAAATCAAAGGATAATTATCAAATGCATTTATTGGAAACAAGAAATAAACATTAGACACTCATTCCATTAATCCTATCATCGAAATATCAGAACAGAGCCAGACAGGAAATCCGGAAAAATCCGGATGGGACGGATTTTCGCGGACAGCTTAAATGTACCGGGAATAACCCCAACCCACGGAATAAGCCCAAACCGGGAAAATCTGGGAGCGAGGAAATTCCACGACAACCTCGGAAACCCGAAAAAACGACGAATGCAAACCAAAACTCGAATGATCACAGGATCATCCCTACCCGATCTCGAATTATCACAATACCGAAGACAAGCAACAAGACTCAGGGCGCAAAGGATTTAGACCCCTGGAAAGCACGCAAAGAATGAATCCCCACATGAAAATAAAGATGCCCTAATCCGAATGATCAAACCATCCGCCATTAAAACCAGAACAAGCTTTAAGGTTTTAAAATATCGGTTAAAGATTTACCTAAAGCCTTCTAATTCGAATAAGACGGGAGGCCAACATGATACGGGGCAAAGCCACTCAAGCACAAAAAAATCCTCATCCTGGGCCGAATCACCAAAGGAAACCCTAATTCGCACGAAAACGCATTTCGTGCCCGAAACAATCAAACACTCCGACCCAGAATCCCGTCTAAAGGATAAATATGTCATCTCATGGACGAATGGAGTTCACAAGGGAAGAAAACTGGGGTTTCAAAATAAAACGGGATGGACTCCGACTCTATAAATACCAAAATCAAAATCATATCAAAGGCCGACCCAATTCCAGCGATACCTAAGGCAAGAAACCCCCAATCATCATGCAAGCAAACGGAAAGGGCAATGAATACATACCATGGATCGAAGCAAACAGAACTCGGGCTCAAAAAGTCGACCACGCGGTAAACACGTTCAAGTAATGAAAATACGGGCACCAGAACTCAAGCAATCCCCGCGCAATCAAACCAAAATCGATTCTCAAAGCCCCAAATGGAAATTCTAAATCGCCAGAGCAAATCAAGGAAGCAATGAAGTCAGAATGAGACTGAAAACGCCCTAAATTCGACCTTATACCCGTCTGAGCAAAGGTACCTTCACCATTAATGCGCAATGAGACGTTTCTAAAAGTCCGGAAACCCGAGCTCAACACGGAATTTCAGAAAATTCCAGAATGCGCGGAAACACGGATTCCGCAGAAATGCAGAAACCAGGGAAATGAGGAAGACCAGGATTTTGGCAGAATCCGGGAAAATCCGACAGGACCGGAAAATCCCGAAGTCAGGCAGAAATCCGGAACCGGAGAATCCTGCCAGAAACGGACAAGGAACCAGAGCCCGGGAAAATCCGCCAGAGACGGAAAATCCCGGATCCAGGTGAAAACCCGGACCTGGTCAAAAACCTAATTTCATTCAATTCCAACCTCAAGGGAGGGTCCAAGCAGGCAAGACCAACATGTCAAGACCCTAGAATGATAAATCCGATAGAACCAAAGGTCAAGACACCAAAAAAAAAAGGGTCCCCACTCCAAGTGGGGCGTGTGTGCAAAAACTGCACAACAAGCGTCCTTTCGGTCATGCGAGCAATATCTGTCTCCAAGGATTTCTCCTTCCTTTCCATAAAACTACCCCTTTCCCTAGATGCCCTGAGCTGCTCATCCTTCTTTTTTAGTTGGCGACTAGTTTTGAGGAAGTCGGAAGTGACTACTTGCTGCGTTTCCTCCATGATTTCAACTTTATCCTACAGTCAGGCTACCTTCATGTCAAGTCCGACCGCATATATCTCGTAGTCTTCTGGTTGCATTTCTCCCTGAGGTTTGCTTACCCTTAGGTACATGGTTGCAAACTTCAATTCTTATCGGGCCTCATCGTACAGAGCTTGTACTCTTGGCTCGGCGGAAACACTCTCATCCTTTGCTTTGTGTTTCCTCATTCTATTTGCGCGCGCCTCCCTTCTGCAATCTATATGTGCTATGAATTCAGCTAGTGATGAAACTAGTCCACCTACGAAAGAAGCACCGGAAGGCAGGGCATAGAGATAGGTAACCTTTATAGGCGTGGGCATTTGTTTCTTTTGGAGAGTGACAGTTTGTGGAGAGAAATGAGACACGTTCCATAGTTTGGTTTGAGAACCAATAGCAGAGCTAGTCATTTGTAATGACTGGACTATGGAATTAGCTGTAAGGCTCATTGGCTGGAAAGGGGGAGTTGTTAACGGGGTGTTAGCCTGTTGCAATGGAAGAGGATCCGTAATCATAACGAAAAAAGAATGGGCGCTCACAGGGGGAATGCTTCCCAAAAGCGAGGTGAGGAAGGTCTGAGTGGCAGTGGCAGGCGTAAGTATATGCGGAGGAGTAATTATGAGCGGGGTGGCCTGCGAAAACTGGGCAAAACCTACCGAATATGTTGGACTAAAATCAGAAGGCTGAGGGCCAGTTTTTATGGTAGGGATCATTAGTGAGGCAGGGGTAGATACCAAGGAATGAGATGTAAGATAAGGAGCGAATTGTACCTGTTGACTGGTTGTTGGCATCTCCAAAAATGTTTGTAACTCCTTCGCAACCTTTGGTGTCTGGCTAGTTACGAGTACTCCCCCTCCAGTGGGTTCTTTTGAACCCTCTCCGATAATTTACTCTCTGTGCACTACCATTTCATAGGGGGAATCTCACTAACTTCGGCAATCATCTCCTTCTGCTGAAGTGGTAGCCTGGCTAGTTTAGCAACCCAAGTGAGTGTATGCGAGCCCTTTGATATATTAAAATGTACATTTGTGGCCACATAGGCAGCCTGCCTGGAGACCTTCTCCTTTTGTGCAAAGGAAGCTGATGTCGTTGCTTCTTCTTCCTGCTCCTCAGATTCCTCCCCCTCTTCACTCCTATTAATACTAGAGCTCGGGCTGAGATGGCCCTCCTTCCACCATCTTTCAAATTCTTAGTCATCCTTTAGTTGATTGTAAAGAGCATCCAACTGTGCTATTTCCTGGCGATATTTCTAGAAAGCCTTTATTTTCTCTTCACTCCATTCTTCATCCTTCTTTAACCTGTTGTACATGTTGCACTCCATGGGGACATTATCCTGTGCCACAGCCACAAGAAAGTACAACTTGTGCCATGGGCCTCTAGTATCCGGCGTAGGGATTTGCACCAATTCAACAAAATCCTCATCTTTGTCCGTTCGTAGATTACGTCGCTTCTCCCAGTATGGTCGAGGAACATGGGTAACTCTCATATGTGGTTCTGGCAAGTCATCGAAAGGGTTGTATTCTCATTTATCGTTTACTAGTACCAATCTTAGATGTGCTAGTGTGTCCTCTAACAACTGGTCCGATTACTTTTTTAGTAGAGTTACCGACTTGAAATTCTTCGGACAAGTGAAGAACCCTTTCTTCTTGACCCTTTCGCTGTTGTAGAAAATAAAATCAATGATACACACCTGTCGGAATATTTTCAGCGTGAGCACTCTATCAATGACGCAAGCGCGGAGCAGGAACAGTTTGCCAGTAAAACCCTGCATTCAGAGGATAGTAAAATCCTTGCCCAAGTACCAGTCACAAGCAGGGGTGAAGTTCTGCATAAATTTGGCCTGCTCCTTATTGAACTGGATAATATCACCCTTTCCGATCAAATCATTCAAGACCAGGGCTATGAAATAATCTGCAAATACATAATAATCATATGATGCGGAAAGAAAAGGCTTCCATGTCGACACCGGCTTCCTTTTATTTTGCTCATCAAAAATTGATAGTGGAAAATACTGGGCGAAGAAATCTGAGTTCTAATGCAGAAACATGTGGACCAGGAAGGAAAGAAACCTAAATTTTTTCTCCGCCTGATAATTCTCAATTTGTTGTTTCATTTTTTCAACTATAAACTCAGCAAAATCATACCATAAGAGTTCATGTTGCTTATGAAATTGCATTGCCGATCCTAGTTGAAAGGCCTCTATCTTCTCATCGGAGTCTCGGTCACATACAAAGGCCAGCATGGACATGGCATCTTGGAGATCATTGTGAAATGCACCGCGTGACAACGGAATACTTGGTGCTTTAGTGGTTGAGATTCCTTTCTTACCAGTCTCTTCTACCAAGAACTTTGAGCCAGTTTTCATCTTCCTCCATATTTTCTCTTATTTGCTTGGGTGAAAGGTCTCGATATTCTTCTTCATCTTGCTTAGATCTGGGATACATAACATGTGCCAGATGGCCTCTAGAGTGATATGCACCCTCAAGTTGCGGCTTTCAATATAGTGGGTATCAAGATTATAACGCCGAATAGCGGCATTAACCACTTTTGGGCAATAGTGCACCAGTGGGACCATGTATTGAGGGAAACCACTGTACCAAACTCTACTTGCCGTAGATTGATCTGCCTTTGGTGTCGATAACCTTGCACAAGCTGCCTCTCTGAGGGACTTAGGGTTTTTCGCAAGCCTTGGGTCGTAGATATTGTCCCATTTTTCCTCAACCCTTTTCTGGTTTCTCCATTTCTTGGGTCTATTCAACTCCTCTGTGTAGGCTCTCCATGTCCTGTTGGGTATACCAGGCATAGCATATGCCACATCCTCATAGACATATACCTCTACTAAAGAACGAATAGCCGTAAATAGATCCTGGCTAATTTCTTCCTGCATTGGCTAAGCTGAAGATTCTGACATTTTCCTTCTCTGAAAATTTCTGTAAGTTCCTGGTTGGCTGCGACTATACTCGGCTCTAGATAGACAGACAGAAAATAATTCTGCACTTATCTTTGGCGTTCGTGAAAAGAATTTGAAATATTAAGCCTTTTCATGCAATAATAGCAACTTTTCTCAAGGTGATAGGCGAAAGCAAGCCTTTTGCATTTAATTCGGCATGTACCGCTAATTTTACAATTCGTGCAAAATGAATTGATTGCTATTTCGAGGCGGCCGGAGTTCATCATTGCATTTGGTGATCATGTGATACGTTGTGATCTCCTTGGAACTTGAGCCAGCAATTGGCTTGCTAACCTTGCGTTAGCATGCACTGGTAATTAATATCCCGGCCGGAATGATTATGCCAAGCAAATGATCACGGCCACATGAAAGATATGAATATCGCCTTGGGCTCTGGGACGCACTTGAGAGATGACACAATAGCCTACAGCCATATGTCTCACTGCCAACGAGCACCACCTTTTTAAAGCTAATTAATCAGATCCATTTAATCAAGCACGCATTGAGTCATGCTATCACAGATGCAACTGGCCCATAAATGTGAGCAAACGTAGGCTCGCCTTTCAAGATGCCAACTATCATAATATCACATTTTTTCGAAGAGGATTAGCATATGTCTTGTCAATTTTCTATAAATAGGTCAGTAAGAGCGAGCAAAGTATACTTAGCATTTGAGAAGTGATAGGGTAGTAGCAAAGTCTTAAACAAGTATTTTCATAGGTTAGGTGGTAGACGAATTCGGCATTAGCTCAGAAGCCTAGGGATAGTGTTAGAGCAATGGATACCCCAGTTCGCCTGACTTCGTATAAGTCACAGACGGCATTCCTAGGTGAGATTTCAACTAGGAGACTGAAAAGGATGATGAAGAATAAGCATTCTCTGGTTTTGGTAGCCATAAAGTGGGTTTTAGGTAAAGATTGTATAGAATATGAGGATAAGTATCGGGTGAATACCGACGTATGCTCCCACTTTGTAACATCCATGTTGGACATTAGTGTTCCCCGGCCACTTATCTTGAAGCTGGTTAAAGAAATCTTCCCCAAAAAATACTTGAATGGTCTTGATGAAGTCGTTGCTCATGCTGCCTATGGGGTAGGTCTGTCGTCAGCCAGCGACTTGCGTCACTTTATTGAGGAAGAAGTTGTTGTTGTTTGGCTTCCGTTCCTCAGCAGATTCTGCCTACAAACTCGTGACCAGCACCAGCAGAGGGTTACCCAGGCCCTGCACTTCCTGTTTCGCAGCTACAACGTGATACCTTTCTACGACGTAGATTGGTATACTGACTTCAGGAACCTGGTGTTTCCCCCACCAATGGCAGTTGTGCCAAATGATGCTACCAGTGCTGCCGAGGAACCCGTGGATGAGGAAGAAGTGGACGTTGCAGTCAATGCGTTAATTGCCGCCAGCCATGCCTTTAGATTAAAAACCCTTGCCTGTTGCTCAAACTATCTCCCTGCCTGCTCAAAATATGCCTCTCCATAGCTGTATATAAGCCTGACAAAAAGGCTATCGCATATATAATAGCTCAAAATGCTTGTAAATTTTGAAACATGGCTTCCCAGCCACTTTTGTAATGAAAGAAGATGTATGAATAGATATCTATCGTTTAAAGAAAATCCATGCTCTTTCTTTTTATTCTGTATTTAAGTTTTTCTGGGCTTGCAGCTTTTATATGCTATTTCTCCACACATGGGTGTATTTTGTGTTTAGCAACTCTGGTGTTCCACCCACCAATGATAATGGGTTTATTTCGTAGAAGTACAAACTAAATTTAGAAAAAGACAGGCAAAAGAAATGGAAATAAAAATAAAAGTGTTATTTACATATGTACAAAGTAGAGTTTAATGCCTAATGGAACAACTTAAGATGAATCCCATTGATCGGGATTCCCAACGGTTCCTATTCCATATTCTCTAGCTCAAAAGCATTGTGTTTTTTGCACTGAATGATTCTAAAGGGACCTTCCCATAGGCTATCAAATTTACTGTGTTGACCTGGCTTTGTAGCCCTACTATCATACTTTAGCACTAAGTCTCCGCATTTTAGACCCTGGTTGGAAACCTTCTTGTCAAACCATTTTTTGACCACCTGTTGACAACTTGTCATTGCTATTAGGGAATTCTCCCTTTTTTCCTATACTTCTAATAGTTCAGCGAGTCGATCCTCCATGGCGTCATTTTGTTCAATCTCAAGAGATTTCAACAATTGTATTGCCAGAATTTCCATGCAGATGGGTAACAGCACCTCTTTCCTGTATACCAACTCATAAGGCAAAGTCTTAAGGACTTGCTTAGGAGTTATGCAGTTTTCCCAGAGCGTTGTTCAGAGGTTTTTATGCCATTCTCTCTGGTGTTCTGAGCCAATCCTTTTAAGGAATCGGACTAAGCTTTTGTTCGTTAACTCTGCTAGACCATTTCCCTGTGGATAATAATTTGATGATGTTTTAAGGAATATGTCATTTTTTAATGCAAAGTGACATACCTTTGCACCTAGAAATGCTCTGGCGTTGTCCGAAATGATAGTTTTTGAAGGGCCGAACCTTGTCACCAGTTCCTCGAGGAAATCTACAATCTTTGTTTATGTTGCGCCTTTAAGGGGAACAGCCTCTGTCCACCTTGTGAAATAGTCCGTAGCCGTTAGAATCCACTTGTGTCCAGTACTAGAAACCGGGTTGATCATTCTAATGAAGTCTAGGCCCCATTGCACAAACGGTTCGTCCGCCACTATAGGTCTGAGGGGCATTGCAGAATTCTTCCTTCTGTCAGTAAAGAACTGGCATTTTTTACAAGCCCTTACCAAAGAGTGGGAGTCATTGAAAAGTGTGGACCAATAATAGCCAGCACGCATGATTTTAATTGCGGTGGTTTTGGCATAGAAATGTCCACCTGCAGTGCTATTGTGGAACGCGTTGAGGATCCTCTTCGCCTGCTCCGAAGTAACGCATCGCAAGAGAACACCATTGAAATTCCTTTTGAAAAGGACTCCTCCTATTTGCATGTATCTGCAATTCTGCAGCCGGTAATACCTCCTTTTTTGGGACGAGAGGCCTGGCGGATACTTTCCAGTTTGCATGAACCTCACTCTATTAGTCAGCCAACTGCCTTCCGATCCTGATTTATTTATCAGGACGAGTTCTAGTTGCTCCTTTGCACCAGGTACCTCCTCGTTCTGTGCCATATACTCACACAGGCCTCTTCCTTTAATAGTCTTAGTAGGTTTGACTTCAATGTCGTATTCAAGGATCTTGGTGATCCAATTAGCCCTTTTTTCCGTGATTTCCCCTTCTATGATGTATTCACGCACACTGGAATGTGTGACATATACTAGCACCTTGTTGTAGGAAATTAGATGGCAGAACTTTTTAAGTCCCTTTACTATTGCAAAGGCCTGTCTTTCAACAAAATTATAATTCGCCTCATATTCCTTTAAGGTCCGCGAATAGAATGCCACGGGATGTTCCCCCTTTTCTTCGTTATCATTTTGGGTTAGAACAGTAGCAATAATAGACTTTCTACTGAAAGCATACATTATAAATTCTTTGGATTGATCCGGATTAACCAGCATCGGGGTTGTGGAAATAGCTTCCTTGACCCTTTCAAAAGCCTCCCGAGCTTCAGTTGTCCACTTGAATGTTTGATCTTTCTTCAGCATTAGGGTGATCGGCCTAATTACTCTCACGAAATCGGAAATAAACTTGCTAAAAAAATTTACTTTGCCCAAGAAAGATTGGACACCTTTCTTATTTACTGGAAGGGGAAGCTCTTTGATAGCCTTTACTCGTTTGGGGTCAATTGAAACACCTTCTCTAGACACAACATGCCCCAACAGCTTACCCTCCAGCACTCTGAATACACATTTCTTTGGATTTAGGGAAACCCCAAACTCTTGGCACTTTTGAAAAACTAATTCCAAATGATCAAAATGATCATCCTTAGATTTAGAGAACATAGTAAGGTCATCCAAATAGATTAGAATAAACTTATTGATTAGTACGTTGAATGCCACGTCCATCGCCCACTGGAATGTTGCCCCTGCATTGGATAAACCAAAAGGAATTTTAGCATATGCAAATGTTCCCCACTTTGTGGTGAACGTAGTCTTGTGCTGATCCTCTTCTTTAACACGAATCTGATTGTAGTCGGAGAAACCATCCAGTAGAGAAAACATTTCCGATCCTGCCACAGTTTGTAGGATTGACTCCATAGAAGGCAATGGATAGTGGTCTTTCAGAGATGCTCTATTTAGGTTTTTGAAGTCCACACACAAGCAGATATCCCCATTCTTCTTTTGGACTGGGACCAGATTCGAAACCCAAGTACTATGTTTAATTGGGAAGACAATGCGGGACTCAATGAGCTTAGTTAACTTTTGTGCCATTAGGGCCTCAATTTTAGGGTTAGCTGGCCTTTGTTTCTGTCGGACTGGTTTTGCACCTTCTGTTAGCTCAATAGTGTGTTGAATAATGCCAGGATCGTAACCCTCCAGATCATCGTAGGACCAAGCCACTACTCCATACTTTTCGTAGAAACCGATGAGCCTTTCCTTATCATGGTTCGGGACATTATTTTCGACTCAGAGATTCCTACCATCGAAGACCCAAAGGTCTTCATAATCACTTTTGTCCGCCACAAACTTCCGCTTATCATTTCGAGTATCATTACAATAAAAAAAAATTCAAAAGTAACCAATCCTTTCAAAAGTTTATTAGATTTGAGCTACATAATTTGTCCTTCATAAGCCTCGGCGATCCTTGGTTGAAGCTGATCGGCGAATTCCCCTGAATACTGGATAAATGAGGCGATATGTTCATCGCTTTCAAAGACTTTCCAACTCTGATCATTGTCGGGGATGGCTGGTCAGACTAATACTCGTACTGAGTGTTCATTTTGAAGCAAGTCAGAGACAGGATCAAACTGAGAACTAATCACAGCCATGCGATCTGCATCGCTATTTTGTCCTCGGGGAATGGTCTAGATGTTGAAAGCTTCAAAACCCTCAATCAGGTCCCAGACTCGATGCTGATAGGATCTCATGCAGACATTCTTTGCTGCAGAAATTCCTCAGACCTGGTTAACTACCAGTTCAGAATCTCTGAATATAATTAATTGCTTAATGCCCTTTCATTCTGCAAGGTTTAAGCCTTGGACTAACCCCTCATATTCAACCTCATTTTTTGAACAAGCGAAATGAAAGTGAAAAGGCTTCAACCATTTTTTATTTTGTGGCGATATTAGATATACCCCTGCTGCAGCACCTACTTTGCTTCTTGCTCCGTCAAAGTATAGTGTCCATAGCTCATTTGCCTGGTTACCTTCGGATTCTTTGGTGACCCTCAAAAGCACTTGGTCCTCATCATAAATTACATATGTGCCCAATCCTGTAGCATGATAATTGCCGAAATGATCATTGTTTATGTGTTCACTCAGCAGAGCATCTTCTTTATCATTCCGATCTCTGCTCACCTTCTCTTCCTCTAGCAATTCAACGCCATACATTTCTTGCTTGGTGATAGAGGTATGCGCTGCTTCAAAATTGATCAAGACCTCATCTGCCACATGTTCGGAATGCAGAGCCTCTGATTCTATCTTCATTTTTGTGCCATGTTTGGTCATAAGTATCAGATGTGACCAATCCAAGGACAGGTATCCACCCACCTTTGAAGTAAACTCTCAGGATAGATAGAGACCGAACATACGAGGAACATCTATGATCACTATGTCTTGCGGGACTGTGATACTAGGGCAGGCAAATAGAGTTAAGGGAAGCGCTTTGACAACACCTACGGTCTCAACTTTATTCCCATCAAGCTGCATCACCCCTCTTTCATAGGTTTGTAACTAAGTCCCAAAGCTTCGACTATCTGATTAGGCATGACCATTGTACTAGCACCAGAATCAATCATCGCATTGTGTAATAACTTCTTTCATACAATGAGAGTCAAGAAGAAGGGTTGAGGTTTTGACCTACTTTTTTCCTTGGCAGGAGATTCCTTTGTATTGTTTGTAAGAACCTTTGCTGGTGGTATGTGACAAACAACCTCTATACTAGCAGACGGCTCTGTTGATGTTGGGTTGATTTCTTCCTAAAGCGCGTTCTATAATAGCGTTTTCTATTCCGGGATAGCTAGAATGTCCCACAAAGACACATTAGCAGATGATTTCTTTAATTGCTCCACCACATTAAAAAGTGGCAAACTCGGAGATTTATGCTCCTTGGTTCTTGCTATAATAATCTCCTTTCATGGTTGAGAAGGTGAAGGGAAGGTTGAAGTACTGGGAATTTGATCGGACACGCCTCTGAGTTGCGGGCTATCCAGATTTGAAACAATTGGCTCACCGATGAATCTCCTCTTTGAGCGTGTGTTATAGTCAGACTATACTTGCGGTGTTTCGGAGATGAATGCGTCATTAGCAAACACCGTTTCTTCCTCTTCCATCTAAGAGAAAAGTGCATGATCAGGAGCAATATCTGATTCTTGTTCTAAAGGCATTCCTTGCATTTGTGCGGTAAGGACCACGCTCTCCATTTGTGGGGAAGCATATACATAACCTCCACTTTCCATTGCCATGCTTTGGCTGCGTTGCTCCACCACCTTTTGTTGTAGGTTGCTACGCGGATAGTTCCGGGGCATATGTGCATCGCTGCAGGGGAAACACCATGAAGTGATGTCATCAATAAGGTTGTTCTATCCTGCAGTTATTTCCCTACTTGAGCTTGGCAATGCATTCGTCAGCGGAGTAGGTACCAGCACCATTTGGTTTGCAGTCGGCGCTTGTGGATTAGTACGAGGTGCACCCTGATATTGATTTTGTTGGTAAGTAGATTGCCCACCTTGATAGTTTTGATATGAGGGTCGCGGAGGCATTATTTGGTTCCACTTAAGAGTCATTATGTCATTTGCCATGGTTCGCAACATCTCCTTGAGGTCGCCTATTTCATCTTTGGAATATCTTGATGTAGAAGCCACGTTTTCAGGTATGGGCGCATATGAGTACATTGACTAGGCAGTTGTGGGCGCACTAGTCGATGCGACCTCTTGCGCGAAGATTGATATTTCAAGAAATATTAGCATAATAGGTCGAGGAGGCAATTTTCCACAGTCTATCAAATGATTCTCAGCTTTGATAGCAGTACCATAAGCATTTGGTAGAGTAGCTCCTTCCAAAGACTTGATCATCACAGAAATGTCAGAATTGATGGACTTCAGATAAAATATAAATGCCAACTTAGGAGTCAGACGGATAGTAAAAAGGATCATCTGCCAATTTGCGTGAAATCGGGCATTGAAGTCTGCCAGAGACTCCTGGGGGGCTCGTTTTATGACGGATAGCTGATAATATAATGAAACACGATCTCCGTCATTAGAGAACCTTTCATAAAATTGATCTCTGAGCTCATCCCAGGTGCGAATCGAATTAGGAGTCAGTGTTTGGTACCAATCCAGAACCTTGCCTTTGAAAGACGCGGCGAGGAGCCTCAGGGCTACATTTTGCGTTGTAATGTCGTGTACTAGACAAACGTCCACCACATCCTACAAATGTTTTGCTAGCATTTTTGAGCTGTCTCCGGCAAATTTTGGGATAGCTTTTATGGCCGAAATTGGGATAGCGCTCCACACAGCGGGTGCTACCGGGGCTACTAGGGGACATCCGGTGTCCCATGCTACATAGTTTCTATTGGCGGCCGGCAACATGGTGAGAGGAAAAGGTGGTGGGAATGGAACGGTTACCAGCTGATTTGCTCATACACCCTTCTACAATACAATTTCATTAAATTTGCATCCCACCGGGCGTGCCAGAAAAATAATAAACTATTGATGCTAAAAATTGACAAGGTAACAGAGTCTTATGGGAAACTTAGTTTAAGGAGGACCTTTTGCACTAAACTGAGTAACCTCCAGATTTTAGAGAAGTCGGCTTCTTCTATAATGGGGTTTGGAAAGGGAAAAGGAAGCATATTTAATAAAGTAAAGTCTAACCTAAGGCGATGCGCCAAGATTTGTTGATGGGCACGATAAATCATAGATTTAAGGGCCTGAATAGTGTTGTTGTATTCCAAAACATCAGAGACTTAAGATCATAGCATAGACAATTCATTTATTGACATAAAATAATGTTGCTTATATTCTCACTACTAAGAAGAGTCATTTAGACATGATTTAGGTAAGCAAAATTGTATCCAACATATATAGAAGTTCTTCAAATAAAGTGTCCAGACAGTAAAAAGCACAGTTCATAGTTTAATCAAAAGCATAAAAAATAGAAAGGTTGAACAATTGGCACAGTCTGAAAGTTGCAATTTAAATAAAACAGTAATAGAGGCCTGGAGTCTTTTGCTAAAACTAGCATGTTTTTCTCCAAATTCTAGACCTTTTCTCCTTAACAGAGAAAGCATATATAGCAGGGAAACCTCCCACCACTTTGAAGAGCAACAACAAAAAAGATCCCATGATCTTCTGCAATGATGTCTGAATTAGAATATTCCCAAGGCCGTTACAACAGCATCCAGTCATCCTAAGCACAGGTGCATCCTCTATAATGATGGCGGTGGTCCCAGCCAGGCTCGATCAGACAAGTGTCATCCATTGCAGCGAATGATCATGACAAGCAGTAATCAATAGCATTATTTCATTCAACTAGCTCATCGCCTGCATAACAAATCAGCCATTAGGCACGTGGCAGCTCTTCGCTGCCCGTTTGAACATTTCTCCCATCGTTGTCAAGGATTTGCGAAAATGCAACACATGTCGAATGGGCTGAGGACTTTATCACAGCGGAGGGAACGCTCCATCAGCTAGGCGTAAAAGACACGTGGCAACATTTCGCTGCCTGCAGTTGCTTATTTCATCCCTGCGTTGAAATATTTGTGAACGGTTGCCACGTAGCAAGATGTGGAGCCCGCTGACACTTTTTAGAAATGACGGCTTTGTGGAAGACTTTCGCAGCCCATCGAGGCTTCAAAGAAACAAGAAACAAAACATCCTGTAACCGCGACACGTGGACGTATAGCGCAATATCCCAAGGTCCGAAAAGAAAGCCGTTACCCGAAGTTGCGAAGAGCAGGTGCGCAAAGTGACAGATTAAAACTTTGATAAAAAGCTAAGCAAACTCAGCGATGCATAGGCTGGCACACACATAATGCAAAAAAAAAAGCCCAAAGGGAGCTGCTCAAATATTTATTTAACAGATACCTTTTGTATTCTAATATATATATAAATTTGATATGGTGATAATGGTTGAACTAGGCTTTGTCCTGAATGCAATGTTTGAATTGTCTTTGTTGATGTTGTAGACACCTAAATTTGGACACTTAATTTATCCAAATTTATTCCATTTCGTCTAAGCATCCCCTTATTTGCATTAATTAAATAATATCGCTATTATTTAATTAATATCCTTAATTCTGCCAAATCCCTAAGGTATTTAATTAATAAATAAATACCTTATCTTTTTAATCCTTTTTTCATCAAATGAATTAAATAAATATGACATTTATTTAATTTTTCACATGTCACATCCCTTTCTTAATCCTAATTATTCTCCTAATCTCATCATTAGAGAGGTGCACATGCCTAATCCTTGATTAGGATGTGTCACATCCTCCAACTTTTGCAAGTTGGCCCCTAATCTCTCTTAGCCACATAACCCTCCTTTAATCCTTCATTAACTAGCCTAATCAACCTCCCAAAGAATTTTTAATTTCTTTTATCCTTCCAAGGAATATTAAAATCATTTTTCTCTTCCCCATGGGATCTTTGACTTGTCACATCAAATCACATGTGAACTCTTCCCCATGGAATTTGACTTGTCACATCAAGTCACATGTGAACTCTTCCCCATGGAATCTTTGACTTGTCACATCAAGTCACATGTGACAAGTGCTTACCTTTTTAGGCACCTTGTTTTATTCAAAGTACTTTCTATCTCTCCCTTTGGAACCTTGTCTTATCCACAAGGTTCCCCAATCATGTGAATTTTAAATTCACTTTTTATTCCTCCAATGAATCTTCTCATCTCCCAATGTACTTTCAAGGTACATGTTCTTCCTCCACATCATGTACCCTCCTTCCACCTCATTTACACATCACCATCCCTAAGCCATCTCACATTCCACATGTCAAGATGTGAGGGCTTGTGAGTTCTCAACTCACCATAGCCCTTCATCTTGACCTTGTTAGATGAATCCCAACCATTGAATTCTCTAGAGAATTCAACTTCCTCTATAAATACACCCTTTTTTCTCTCATTTTAGGGTGTTGATCATTGTGCTAATCAAACTCTTGCAAAATTTTCATTTGATCCATACATAGCCAAAAACTTGCACTTGCATCCATTTCCATCCATTTCTTATCCATCTTGCATTCCACACTTGCATCTTTTGTCATCCAAGGAGCATACACAACATCAAAAATCAAGGGCCAACCAAAGGATCGATTCAAGACAAGGTAAATCATCTCTTTTTTGTTATTTTTACTTTGTTTTTGAATCCAACTAGGCTAATCTTGAGGTGTTAGGTGTTTAGGTGGTTTCTTGCATGTTTTGTGTTGCTTATGATTTCTAGGACTACTTTTACTCCTAATCACATTCTTGGCACACCCGGTGGGACCCATAGACGGGTCCCGTTCTCACATTTTCTATTTTTTCACTGTTTGTAGGTGCAAGTTGCAGAGGGGCAAACCCGACCTATCAAACAAGCGTACTTGACCTCCAAGGGCAAACCTGACCTGTCCAAGGGAAAAATTGACCCAACAAACAGGCGAACTTGACCTTCATAGGTGAACCTGACCAGCAAACAAGCGCACCTGACCCAACAGACAGGCGAATATGACCAAAAACAACTTTTTCCAGAAGGTAAAAACTGAGTTTTAAGCACTTTTTTTAGCTTTTTTGAGTGTTTCTGACCCCCTAATGTGTCATGTTTGTGTCTGTGCAAGCATCTAATCAGCATTTGGCAAGGAACAAGGAGAAAAATCACTAACAAGTTTTCTTGCAGGGCTATTTATTTATTAATTGTTGTTTGTTGTTTCTTGATAACTTAGGCACATAGCTTAACTAGAGGTGTCAATTTACCTTGTGTGTTGTGCTTGTTGGTAAGCTATTTGACATATCCAATCCCCTTGCACCATTTGGCGATCCTGGGTGATGAGAAATCATAGCTTACCAAGTCCTTTAAGTCACCCTTTTACTTTTCTTAGCAGGACTTGCTTGGGGATTTCATCACCCCAAGGGACGATTCCAACCACGCGTAGCGATGAGGTATATAAAGGGGGGAGAGTGAAAGTTGTACCTCAATCCAACTGCGTCGTAATGGGCGAAGCATCGGGATGACGTGAAGAGTTAGTCTGAGCCTTTAGTATCTCGCTAAAGTTCTTGACTCATGCTTGTGACAGGTTGGTGTTCACGGTTTGGGCCTCACATACCAGGTGTATATCGAGGAATCCCTAGCAACCATGTTCATCCTAGAATAGAAGACTTTGTTGGCCATACCCATTTCTACTAGACTTAGGATCGTGTTATCTGAACTGTCTTCTTTGTGCGAAACTAATACTTTTTTGTTCAGTCGAGTCATCTTTATCCTTTGAATGTTGTTTGTTGTGTCTTGGGTCCTTTGCCTTAGTATTTTGTCAAAAAAACACGTTTAGATTTGTCCACAGGAAAACTTGACCTTCACAGGCATACTTGACCTTTTGCACAGGTGTACGTAACCTTTGAGCCAACCTCTTTTCAGCCTATTTCAGTTAGTTTTGATCTATCTCCAATCCACAGGAGAACTTGACCTTCACAGGCGTACCTGACCTCTTTCCAGCCTGTTTCAATCAATTTTGATCAATCTTCAGTCCACAAGCGTACATGCCCTCCTATATAGGCGAACTTGACCTTCACAGGCATACCTACCCTCCTGTACAGGTGAACTTGACCTTCACAGGCATACCTGCCCTCCTGTATAGGCGAACTTGACCTTCACAGGCATACCTACCCTCATGTACAGGTGAACTTGACCTTCATAGGAAAACATGCCCCTGTATAGGCAAACTTGACCTTCACAAGCATACCTGCCCTCCTATATAGGCGAACCTGCCCCAGACAGGAAAACCTTCCCTCCTACACAGGCGTACATGCCACTTGTACAGGTGAACCTGCCTCAGACAAGTGAACCTGCCCTCCAGATAGCAAATTTCACCCTTCGTTTAGTTGTTTCGAGCACCCGTTTTCCCGTCATCAACACATTTTCTATAAGTCATCATTTCATCGACCAAACCACATAAGTGCTAATTAGAACATCATTAGAGTCCATATCCATCATCAAATCATCCATCCTAATCACCTAGACTCCGTTTCAAGAGTTTTAATTTTCATGTTGAAACTTCCAGAGGCCATAACTTTTGACTCGGGTATTTGTTTGAGCTAAAATTTTATAGGTGGTTGCATTATAAGGTGGCATGTGGATTTGAGCCAGTTGGACCCTGTTTTGCCACATTTTCGAGGCCTCAAACTTTCATCTTGACCCTTAAAATTGCAATTTAGTATTTTTTTTTAGTTTTTGAAAAATTGTTTTCGTTAATAACTCGAAATGCATTTCTCAGATTTGGGATGTTAGTTGAAAATTCATCCTATCTTAGTTTTGGGTATTTTTTGGGAAAAAATTGGATTCTCAAAAGTATGTCCGTGAAGTTTCATAAAATGGCAAAATTTGACAATTTTTGAAAATTGTCGAATCTGGAAAAATCTAATTGTCAGCACCTTACATTCTTTAAACCTTGAAACTTGGTGTAAAATCAATCCCATCACATCCTCCAATCACCCTATTTTGAGCTTCAATCCAATCCTAATCTGAGCTTTAATCTACTCCCAATCTGAGCTTTAACCAAAATCCTAATTTGCACTTGGGCGGACCTTCCCCTTAAATAGTTGATTTCACCCTTCATTCGGTCGTTTCGGGCACCCTTCTTCTCATCTTGAGCATTCTTCACCTCGTTACGAGTATCCTTTCATCCATTCCAAGAGTCAGTCTCACAATCCAGGCATTCGTTCATCCATTTCGATCAATCGTTTACTCTTTTCGACCTTTCATCCATCCATTTCGAATATTCATTCCCTCTTTTTTGATCATTCATTTACTCATTCTGAGTAAACATTTATCTATTCCAAACCTTCATCTATCATCTTGAACTTTAGTTCAACCATTCTGATCATTCGTTTACTTGTTTCGAGTAAACATTCATCCATTTCAAACCATCTTCTATCATTTTAAACTCTCATTATGTCATCTCGATCATTCATTTACTCATTCCGAGTAAATGTTCATCCATTTCGCACCTCCTTTCATCATTTTGAACTCTTGTTTTGTCATCCTGATCATTCGTTTACTCATTCTGAGTTAACTTTCATCCATTTCACACCTCCTATCATTTCAAACTTCCGTTCAACCATTTCGATCATTTGTTTACTCGTTTCGAGTAAACGTTCATCCATTTCAAACCTTCTTCTATCATTTTGAACTCTTGTTCTGCCATTCCGATCATTCGTTTACTTGTTCTGAGTAAACATTCATCCATTTCAAACCTTCTTCTATCATTCTGAACTCTCGTTTTGTCGTTCTGATCTTTCGTTTACTCGTTCTAAGTAAATGTTCATCCATTTCAAACCTTCTTCTATCATTTTGAACTTTTTTTCAACCATTTTGATCATTTTTTTACTCATTTTGATTAAACGTTCATCCATTCTGAACCTTCTTCTATCATTTCAAACTCTCATTCTGTCAATTCAATCATTTGTGTACTCTTTCTGAGTACCTGTTCATCCATTCGAAGTCATTATTTACTCGTTCTGAGTAGTCGTTCATCCATTTCGATCAATCGTTTACTCATTTCGAGCATTTTTTCATCCATTTCTATCATTTGTTTCCCCAATTAGATCATTTTTTTCCCCATCCAAATCCCTTGAACTTTGTTTCAGATTATTATCCAAGTTGACCAAAGTGTCTAATCTAATCGTCATCATCAACATCTACTTAGGATTGTCATCAGTCCTAAGTCAATCATCATCATCATCAGCCCAATCAATCCACTTTCAATATCAAAGTCGATTCGGTGCCGCAATCATCCATTTATCCTTTAATCCGATCAATCAGTATCCTAAGTCACCTAGGGTAATCTTTGAACAAGATTTTCAGTCCCTTTTGTCATCTTATATGATCCATTAGTCAATCTTATCAATCATCGATTGATCTTATCCAATCTAATCCAATCACATCCCTATCCAATCACCTTCGACCCAATCAATCTACTTCCATCTTGAAGTAGATTCGGTGTCATAGTCATCCTTTGGTAATCAAATTTGATCATCAAAATCAATCCCATTGCACCATCCAATCATCCTAATTTGAGCTTTAATCCAATTTCAATCTGAACTTGACCTAAATCCTGACTCGAGCTTTAGTCTATTTATATCCAAAATCTTTGATCCATCATATTTATCCTTTTATCATCATGAATCCTTATCCTCCATCAATAGTAGTCAAGGGAAACCCTAATTATTTTGGTGACAATAACAACAGTCTTGTCAATCAAGAAGAATATGACACAGATCCCCTTGATGCTATCATCGCTAGTAGACTTTCTCCACCTGCTTTCCAAAATCCAATCACTCCTTCCAACTACCCCGTTATGTCTTCATCCATGCCTATTCACACTCCTTATGCTACCTTTGACAAGGGATATTCATTACCTTCCCCATCTGCATATTTATCATATCCTTCATCTACACCATCCTCTTATCCTAATCTACCATCCTAGTATCCCTATCACAAGCCCCCATCCATGTCCCCTTATCCTAATCCTCCATACCAATCAACCTATCCTAATCCCACATCCACACCTTTTTATCTTAAACCTACACCCCATCAACTTACCCTAATCTAACATCCACATCTTCTTATCCTAATCCATCATCCACATCTCCCTATCTCAATCTACCTTCTCAATCTTCCCATCCTAATCCACCACCCATATCCTCTTATCCTAATTCACCATTCCAATACCCTTATCTTAACCCTTCATCTAATCTTAATCCCCCATCTATTCCCATTCCTATTCCCCCATCTAATCATAATCCACCAATCCATAATCCTTCATCCACACTTACCATGCCATCTCAACCTAGAGTATTCAAGTTTCTCACTCTAGAAGTTCTCCAAGGACTTATAACAAAGAAGACATCTCCCACTCCACACCTTGAAGTTGTGGAATCATGCCATCCCAACCCATCATCCACGGTCATTAGTGACGAGACCCTTCTCCACCCAAACACCTATCATTGATGATACCACCCCTAGCACTGCTCAAACTGTCGAAACCATCACATCCTCTGAATCCACTAAGCCCCCATCTCCTACCATCACATCTACTGAATCCATTGAACACCCACCTCCTACTCCAAGAGCCATCGAACCCATCGACGACACCCAAATCCAATCCACTTCTCCCACTCCTAGTGTCACTAAAATCCATTCCCATGAATGTTTTGAATCTTCCATCCCTCCATCTTCTCCACTTGAAGAGTCCCTCCAAGACTCCATTATCATGCCTCTCGCACATGATGAGTCATGCCAAGAGCTTGATCCAAAGCATACCAGCATATCCCCTTCTCTACATCAAGATCCTACCATCCCATCTAGTTCATCTCAAGATCATAATCTCCCATCTGTTCTATTCCATGATCCCCTTGTCACTCAAGATTCCACCGCTCCATTTCATGAGCCCTTATCTCCATCTCCATCACATGAGCCCTTATCACCCGCTACCACAAATCCAGATCCTATGATATCACCTAATCCCTCTCTTGATACCACCCATCAAGATGCTACTATCCCACCATCTCCATTTCTTGATCCTCCATCGTTGCCTAAACCTACTATCCCCTCACCACTTGTATATCCCCTTAGTACTCTCACATTCTTCCATGGTGTTCTCCTTGAAGAAGAAAAACACAGTGTATATACCACCCATCATCCTCTGCCTAATAATGGACTCGCATCATGTTTTTAGAATAACAAAAATCCTATCATGGATCAAATGCTCAAGAACATGAACTATCAAGGAAAAGGTTTAGGCCTTCATGAGCAAGGTATTTTAGAGCCCATCCAGGTCAAAGAACAAATCTGTATGCAAGGTCTTGGACCTATTTCCCAAGACTCACAATCTAAAGATGTTGGTACAACCTCTAGACGTCCTCAACGAGCCTCTTCCAAAAGAAATATAGGCTCTTGCCATCACTCCACCAGACCATATGCTGCCATCCCTCCTCCTCCATCGTATCACCTCAAAATAACCATCCATATTCCTCCCTCATATGCTCCATTCATTTTGGGTCCTTATGTCCCTCCACCCACTAAGTCCATTTTGGGCCCTTATATCCCAAAATCACCCCCTCCATCTCATCAAATTCATCCTTTCATCCATCCATCACCTATCCATGTCACCCATCATAAACATCCCACTCGCATTTCTCATAATCAAGATCAACAAAGGCACATACCTAAACATCCTCCATCTACACATAATCCCCATACTCCTACCTTCATCGCTTCACATCATCCATCTCCTCGCACCCATCCCATTGCTACTAAAAGCACTTTGGATGCTAAAGCAAAAATGCATGAATATAAACGTCCACATGAATCTAAAGCTTCCCATTCCCCCTCTAAAAGACATGGTGATGAAAAGAAAAATAAAATCCAGAATCCAAATCAAATCCATAGGTTGCAAAGGCCCACCAAAGTAAAAATCAAAACCATGTGGATCCCAAAGAAAAAAGATGCCATGCCTTCAAAAAAAAAATTTGTAACAACATCCAAAGTTGCTAATACAAAAGCCAATCATACACTTCCTCCATCTCCTAAATCTATTTTGGGTCCTTATGTCCCAAAATTCACTATCCCATCTCCTCCATTATCCCCACATTCTCCATCCATTAATCCTTCTATCTTTTCACATGTGCCAATGTTGGTCCTGAAAACATCCCCCCATCACACACCTACCCCATCATTCTCTTCATACCTTTTCCAACATCCCATCCATTATCCCACATATCTCCCCTCTCAAATCCCTCTAGTTCATCCTCTTGCATAATCCTTTTTTCCTAATAAGGTTGTACCAACATCCAATAATCACTTCACACATGGGCTCTTAATACCCCGTATGGAACCTGGTGCTTGAGTCCTTCATCCATCCTTATCGCGTATCTTCTAAATCCCCTTATCCACATCCCTATCTTTATCCATACCTATCCACATTCTATCCAAAAAATCCAAACAAGTCAAAAAAGTCAAAAAAAAAAAATCAAAAAAAAAAATATTAAAGAAAAATAATTTGTCCAATGGTGAAAACTTGGAAAACAAGTGTCTTGGATAAGTACCATGATGAAAACCTGGAAAACATGCATCATGCATAAATCCCCCATCTAGTTTCCTTTCGCACTTGGGGGCAACTACATCCCCTTCAACCATCACCTCCATCCTACCTATCTTCCACATCCTACCATCATATCCCATTTATCTCCAAATCCCTCTATTCTCCTTGTAATCTTGATATCGATAGGGGAAAACATATAAACATGCTTTGGACACCTCTTGGCATACATTCCCCTCATCCGCACACTATCCTAATCCTTATTCGCATTTGTCTACCTTCCTTGTCCATCCATCATGCTACCATTAATCTCCCTTCCTTATCCAGGCATCCTATCCATATCTATATCACTCCCTTATTTTTCCCATCGTACCATCTTCCATCCCTCATGCCTCATTATATATGACATATCTAGAGTGGGGCATCTTCTTCCTTTGTGACATAAGTCCTTGGAGACATCATTCATCCAAACAATCCATGTCATCTTCCCATCCTTATCTTCCGGCCTATCCTTATATCCTTACCAATCCAAGCAATCCTTTTCATCTCCCTATCCTTATCCCCCTCTCCATCCATCATAGCATCCCTTCCATCTCCCCATCCTTATCTTCCTATCTATTCATCTCTATCCTCATCCCATCTTGTACTCCCTTGTCATTGATATCTAGCTATAGGCTACTCCCCATGCAACCCAATGCCATCTATCTCATCACACATCTTTTCCATCTCCTATCCTTTCTCATCATTCATCTATCTGTCATATCATCCTCCCAATTCATTTTGATGATTTGGATAACTATCCCCTCCTTGAGCTTTGTGTAGTCCCTATCATCCTATCTAATCCACTAGGTCTATCTTGTCTCATCCTATCAGTCTCATCCCCTTATCCAGGGTTATCTCATTATCCTTTATCCATCGTTTGTCTTTGGGCTTTTGTCAAACTACGTTTCCCCTGCGCTTTCATGTAGGCAAGGTCGATCATTTGATCCACCCCTGGGGCTCCTTCATCGATCTTTCTGCTCTGTCCATCCACTCCTTTATAGTCTATCATTGGTCTTTTTGCTCTATATGTCCACTCCTTTATCGTCTATCATCAGTCTTTCTATTTTTTCTGTCTGCTCTTTTGTCATCTATCATTGATCTTCATTGTCCACTTTGTTCCTTTTGTCCATCCTATCTTTATCATCCATCGAGGTCTCCATCATGGTCTGTTGTCAGCATTTTATCGAACTACGAGGGCTCTGCACTTTCATGTAGGCAAGGCTAATCTTTGATCGGCCCCTGAGCCCCTAGGTCACTAGGATGTGTCAGTCTCCTATCTTGTGTCATGTCTCTTGTGTCGTGTCGTCAAGTTATGCCCTTATCTAGATGGTTCTTAACAAACAAGATCCACTTGTATCATCAGATCCAACCAGTTTCGAAGATCCTGCATCATATCACACTTTCAGTTTAGTATCCATCGTCGGTCTCAATAGGATGCATCCTTCCTAACAAACCTCATCAATCCCATCCATCCCCTGATCCTATGGCAAAGGATGTTTGAGAGTGATTGCGATCTTTTGATGCTTTTGTCTTTTGTTTATCACTTGAGCTCCCTACCATCACTTGTCATGGTCGCCTTGATCCATCATATCATGGTGTGCTTTGACTAGTAGACATAGGGGCGTATCTTGATCTTTTCTTTGTTGTTGTCTTCTCGGTGATCCCACATAGTACCCACCAAGATCCCTGAGGTCTTGTGTTATGCTGGGGCATCTTTGTGTGCTTGTAGTTATCCTAATACCTGGCCGACCAAGGTCATCGCGACTTTGGGGTGTTGGGATAGCCTTCTTGTTTTATGTGTTTGTTTCATGCATTAGACACTAATTTTCCTTGGTCCTTTATACCTTGGTGTATCATTTCTTCTACTATAGCAAAAATTAGTGCTCCTAAAGATGGAAAATTATTTGGATTTCATTTCATCTCCATCCTCTCATCTATCAAAATCCCCCCCATCCATTCATCCTTCATCACTCTCCCCTCCCAATCTCCTGTCACCTTTTCATCCTTTCTTACCCATCACTTTGCATCATCTTCCTCATATACCTTTTGCCTCATCTCCTCCATTTTGAGAGCACATTCATGTTCTCTTGAACCTGCATGTCCTCTCGAGGGGGCATCCTTCATCCCTAATCTTCATCATTTTTTACCTTCCTAATCACTCCTTTGAATGATTGGGGCATCTTTCCTGATCTAACCATCTTCTTCTAGGTTCTATGTTTTAATATTCTTTGAAATGATGTTACTTTGTAACACCATCTCAAATAGGGGAAAAATGTAGACACCTAAATTTGGACGCTTAATTTATCCAAATTTATCCCCTTTCGTCTAAGCATCCCCTTATTTGCATTAATTAAATAATATTGCTATTATTTAATTAATATCCTTAATTCTGCAAATCCTAAGGTATTTAATTAATAAATAAATACCTTATCTCTTTAATCCTCTTTTCATCAAATGAATTAAATAAATATGACATTTATTTAATTCCTCACATGTCACATCCCTTTCTTAATCCTAATTATTCTCCTAATCTCATCATTAGAGAGGTGCATATGCCTAATCCTTGATTAGGATGTGTCACATCCTCCAACTTTTGCAAGCTGGCCCCTAATCTCTCTTAGCCACATAACCCTCCTCTAATCCTTCATTAACTAGCCTAATCAACCTCCCAAAGAATTTTTAATTTCTTTTATCCTTCCAAGGAATATTAAAATTATTTTTCTCTTCCCCATGGGATCTTTGACTTGTCACATCAAGTCACATGTGAACTCTTCCCCATGGAATCTTTGACTTGTCACATCAAGTCACATGTGACAAGTGCTTACCTTTTTAGGCACCTTGTCTTATCCAAGGTTCTTTCTACCTCTCCCTTTGGAACCTTGTCTTATCCACAAGGTTCCCCAATCATGTGAATTTTAAATTCACTTTTTATTCCTCCAATGAATCTTCTCATCTCCCAATGTACTTTCAAGGTACATGTTCTTCCTCCACATCATGTACCCTCCTTCCACCTCATTTACACATCACCATCCCTAAGCCATCTCACATTCCACATGTCAAGATGTGAGGACTTGTGAATTCTTAACTCACCATAGCCCTTCATCTTGACCTTGTTAGATGAATCTCAACTGTTGAATTCTCTAGAGAATTCAACTTCCTCTATAAATACACCATTTTTTCTCTCATTTTAGGTTGTTGATCATTGTGCTAACCAAACTCTTGCAAAATTTCCATTCGAGCCATACTTAGCCAAAAACTTGCACTTGCATCCATTATCATCCATTTCTTATCCATCTTGCATCCCACACTTGAATCTTTTGCCATCCAAGGAGCATACACAACATCAAAAATCAAGGGCCAACCAAAGGATCGATTCAAGATAAGGTAAATCAGCTCATTCTTATTATCTTTACTTTTTTTTTTGAATCCTGTTGTGCAGTTTTGCACACACACCCCACTTAGAGTAGGGACCCTCTTTTGATAATGTCTTTTGATCTTTGGTTTTATTGGACTTGTCTTTTTGAGGTCTTGAGATGTTGGTCTTGTTGGCTTTGGTCTTGCCTTGAGGCTTGGATTGTTTAAAATTTGGTTTTAATGAAAATCTGGGTTTTGACCTGAATCCGAGATTTTCCAGCTCTGCAAGATTTTCCGGGTTCTGGTTCATTGTCCGTTTATGGCTTAATTTTTCAAATTCGGGTTTCTGTTTAAATCTGGGATTTTCCGGGCCGAGCGGATTTTCCCGAACTGCGTTATTTTCCTAAACTTTGTTCATATCCCGGTTTCTGCCATTTCCGCGGAATTCGTGTCCTTCCGGATTTTCCGTCTGGCTTGGTTTTTTCCGAAATTCCATCCTGGGCTCGGGTTCCCGGATTTCCTTTATACGTCTTGTCGCTCATTAATGCTCGAAGTACCTTTGCTCAGACGCGATTATGGATGGATTTAAGGTCTTTTGGGGCATCATTTTGATCTCATATTCGCTCGCTGCTTGCTCTGGAGTTCGAGATTTTCATTTGAGGTTTTGATTGTTGAATTCGAGTTGCTTGTGGATTGATTGAGCGCTGGTCAAAGTTTTTGTTGCTAGGGCACATCGTTTCACAATCACCACCTCGAGCTTGAGCCTTGTTCGGATTCCATGGTAAGTCGTTGCTAGCCCCTCTTTCGTTTGCGTCATGATCGAATCTTTCGAGTTGATTGATAGTCATTTTAGGTCGGCCTTTGCTTGAGTATGATTGTATATTTATAGAGCTAGGGTTTGACCTCACTTTTCACAAGATTTCATCATTCGCACTATGCATGCCCTTGTTTACCAAATGAATGTCGAATAGATCGATGTAGATGGGCGTTCTGGGTAGGATTTTTCCCCTAGGTGCGTAATTTGCTGTATTTTGCGAGATTGGGGTTTTTGGTGTTTTGTTTGGATTTGCTAGGAACGGTTGATTTGTCATGATTTTCATATCTGGCGTTTAGATCAAATCTGCTCGTGCCTTGAGGAGTCTCGGTGTGCTCTGGCAAGATCATTTAAGGGTAGTTTTTCAAACCTCGAGCTTACCCTGGTTTTCATGGCGGAGGGTCTAGTCGTCATAATTAGGGCATCATTGTTTCATTGTGAAGATTAGTCATTTGAGAACTTTAGGGATTTGAATCCATGTGCATCTAAATTTTTTCTTATTGGCGTCGATTTTGGGACCATTAGAATCCAAGTAGGAAGGTTTGAAGTGATCATCCGATTCTTTGTTCGCATAGTAGTAATCGTCAAGTTTCTGCGGTATCCACGGAATTCCTGCGCACCTGAATTTTCCCGATATCTATCAAGTCCGCAGAGCATGGCAAATTCCAGAGTATTTGAACCGTCCGCGAAAATCCGTCCTACCCGGATTTTTCCGATTTTCCTGCCCGATTTCCTTTTCGATTTTCAAGGTTAGGGGTAATGGAGTAAATGCTAAATGCTGATTTCTTGCTGCTAATAGATGAATTTCATGATAATCTAATAACCTTTTGTCCATACTAATGACTTATTTGGCGAATGATGTCTTGGCAGCAGGAATCCGTATGGGTCGGATTTCTCCAAAATTCTGCCCCGACTGAATTTTCCCGGTTTACCTTATTTTCCCGGATTGCTTCTTTTTTCGGATTTTCAGAGATTGATAATTAGTGATGGATCTTAATTGCTTTATGTGGTTTTATCCTAACCCTTTGATTGGAATATGTATGATAATTGGATGCTCATGACGTTTCTTTGTAAATGCAGGCTGAATCAAGCAAGGCTGCTGCGGGAAAGTCCAAGGGTGATACGGAGGGATCTTCCATCACAGAGGCAGAAAGACTAAGACTAGATACCAAGAGTCAACTGCCTGATAGCAAAGTATCTTTTGTGTGATCTGAGGTTTCCGACACGAACGTTGGAGCATGGAGATACAAGGAATTCAAAGAGAGAACAGCTCGGAAGGATCTGTCGGTCCTGAGACAAGGGATGATGAAGTCCGGATTGGTCCATGTGGTAGGATTCCCTCTGGCAATCCAGTGCTATGAGTTGATTCTAGAGTGTGCCTGGCAGTATGATTTTGACACACAGAGGGTTGTAAGTACTGAGGGGAGAGTCTTGGCGAATTTTAATCCTGTTTCTATTTCCCAAGCCTTTGACATGCCGGATTTGTCTTCTATATGTGCCTTAAACATGGATTTGACCAAAACCTATTATGAGAACGAGCCCGCCAAGGCCCAGCAAATGATTAATTCCTGGTTGGAGAAACCAAAGTCTCACTTTTCCAAACTTCCCAAGCAATTACATAGAGTCAAATTCAGATCGGACATATATGATGCTATCACATTTTTTAGCAGGGTGGCTGGTTTGAGGAGTGTCGGAGTACTGGAAAACTGGATGGTCCATGTGATCAACAAAATTGATCAAGTTACTAATTATCACTGGGAAGGACTCATCAGTGCTGTGATTGATGGACAGTTGAGGGATGTCTTAGAAAGAAAGAGGTCCACCATGTCTTCCTATGTGATGTATGTGTTAGCTAGATTCTACCCATATAGGGGTTTGAATCCAAAGGGGACATTTGGACAAGATGTAATCTATGACATATACCCGAACTGCACCTAGGACACCGGGATTACAGAAGAGAAAATGATGCATTTACAATGCATATCACCAGGCTGCTTCAAAATGCGGAGCATGTGAGATTGTCCGATGGAGCAAAGGAGTTGATAAAGGGATATGGGGCTTGGTTCATTCAGTTTCCCACCTTCTCTTACATCAGAATTGATGGATGCCAAGCTGCCCCATACAGGTTGCCTAGGTATCCGACTGATCATATTGTGCTATTGGAGGTTGTAAGACAGATATGTGACTTTGATGCAATTGTCAAGAAAGCAAAGCATAAAATGGGTTTTGGTGGGGATTTCCCTCTTAAAATTGGTATAGCTGAGGTGTGCCCTTCCATCCAATCGGCGCATGCAGCAGTGGATGAGTTGGCAGCTCATGGTTTCTCCTTCCATTCCAAGAGGACAAACTTTGATATCACCGGGGAAGCACAGAAGAAGGCCACCAAAGAATACCGTCACAAGGATGACCTAGAGGATTACTGGGCAAATATCAAAGATGATTTTGAAGCAAGGAAGAAAAGGTACTCTAGGCTTCCGGTTGATGTGATAAGGCAATACAATGTTAAGTTGATCCCTGACCAGCTAGAAGATGACGGGAATCTGGTGCAAGACCATGCATATGAGTCTGTCAAAGACAGATCAATCGGAGAGATGAATTGGAATGATGATGAGGTGACTGAGCTAGAAGACCTAATGGCCCCTATCATGAGATTTACTACTTCCTGGTTGAAGCATAAGGTTTGGGAGTTGGAAAGAGAGAAGGTACCCTGTACCTTTAATTTGATGGGAAATCTCAATCCTATGTCCACTTCAGAAGAATCCGGGGAAGATGACCCCAAAGGGAAAACTAAAGGGAGCTCACCCTTCAAAATTAAAATCATGGGTCCTCAAGAAAGTGAGCCAGAACCGAAAAGAAAACCAAAGGGAAAGAAAAGAAGCCGAACTTTGAAGATAGGCAGGTCTTCTGAAGAGCAGGAATTCGAAAAGGCCGAAGAAGAGGACACTCCTCCACAGCTAAAGAAGACAAGGACAACTAGGGTTTCAAGGAGGAAAGGTCAAGAAACTTCCAAAGATGAGACTCCTATTGTTGAAGTAGAAAGTTCAAGAGAAAAGACTAAAGTTTATACGAGAAGATCAAGGACTCCATCTCCTAAGGAGACTATGCAAGAGATGGACCCTCTTCCGAAGGCACCAGTTGTGGAGCAACCTAAGGCTACTTCCCCTTCACTGAGTTTACCTGAGCAAACAGCCCATCAAGAGCAAGAGACTAGTGGAGAGGTAGAACCTTTCAAGGAAGGAGAACTCTTTGGTGCAGTAGCAGCTGAGCTTGAGGTTGAAGAGGTAGAAAGACACCCTTCTCCACTAGTTCAATATGAAGATTCTCCGAAGAGTAGCAAAGGTAACGGATCACCTTAAAAGGAGGATGCCTCTGTTAGAACCCCATCGCCTGTGCAAGAAGAGGAACCTGAATTGAGTAACCAGGGTGATCAATCTCCTAAGAAAGGAAGGGAGGAAACACTAGAACAACATGAAGAGATCGAAACAGAAGAAATTCGGGTGGATCCTGCTGTCCCAGATTGGTTAGAAAAGGAGATAACTAGGAAGAAGCAAGTCATTGTTGAGGACACCCCTCTGGATTGGGACGAGATGTTAACTAAGATTGGTAAAGGCAAGAAAAAGAAGATGGCCAAGGTAGTTTCAAGGATAGAAAGAGATGAAGCAAGTAACAGGGTCATCCACATTGCTACCCCTGCTGCGGATAAAACTAAAGAAGAGGTCACCGGAAAAGATTATAATGTGCAGACCATTAATCTTGGACCAGCTTCCATGGAGCAGGATATTGAAGAATATGAAGGGTCCAGTGCAGTAATAATTGGGAGGTTAAGGAAAGAAACTCAGTCCAAACATGAGCTTAAAAAGGAAAATGAGAGGCTCAAGAAGTGTCTAGAAGATGTAATGAAGCCTCTGCAATCTCTCCACCCATCTTCCTCTACTACTCCTAGCTTCTTGCCTAAGGAAACTATTTCTGAACTTGAAAGGATGAAGGCTTCTTCCCAAACTACAATTGATTGGTTGAAGGATGTGCAAGTGAGAGGAGATAATGCAATAAAGGATGTCCTTTCGGTTGGAAAGGATGCAGTCAGAACCAAAGACTTGTTGGAACATGTGCTATCCCAAGATAAGGAGGACATCGATCTTCTATTACAGAAGTCTAAAGTAATATGGAAAAGATCAGTTGGCTGCAGATGGCATTCTTCCTTCCTCCAAACTTAATGAACCTTGGGAATGGTTTGAGGCTTTGCAGTTCGGCAAAAGGCCATGAGGAAGATTCATAAACGAAAGAAGCTGATAGATGGTGACCTGACTGGAGTATATGATGGGTGCATTGCATTTTTTGAGATTATGACCTGTAGGAGGAAAATTGCTCCTAAGTACTTGAGCCTAGAACAATTAAGGGAATGGTGGCATGATGTTTATGCCCCGGATTCTGAAAATGTCATAACAGGACACCAGTTGGATGATGCAGCAACCTACTTGGCTGTGATGGATAAGTATCAGGCTCACAAGGATGATTGGAATAAAATTGTTAAATAGTCAAAGGAGGAGATTGGCTCCATCGAATGTCGACTTAAGATCTTGCCCTTGCCACCTGTCACTGAGCTAGATAAGGTATTTTTGAGAGTTCATGGATCATTGGCTTAGAATAAGGATAAGGGAGGCGGTAGTTAATGCCCATTTTGAGATTTGTGCTTCCCTATTATTATAGGGCATATGTTGATCTGGGCTACTTTGGGGAATGTGTCTAGGCTGACCTTGATAATGTATCGGCATTTAATGTGTGCCTTATTTTGAAATTCCTAAGGCCGACTTGTTTTGGCTAATTTTATTTTGTAAAAGTTGGTTGGGCCGACATGTTTTATGAATTCTCTATAAAAGTCATTCCTGCCTCAATGTAAAAGAGAGAAAGAATAATAGAAACAAGCTAGATCAGAAAAGAGCTAGAGCATTTTGTAGTAGGATAGTAGTCAGTTTCTTGAAGCAAATATTGTAATAGAACAGTGGAATTGTTGCAGCATTGTGGTGATCTAATACAATAGAAGGCATTGTGGTTTTCCTGGTGAAATCTCTTGTGTTAGTTTATCTTGCATGGTTCCTGTTGTTTTATCTTTCAAATTGCTTAAAGACTCGGGATTTAGTGTTTAGAGTTGGATTAGTTTGGTGGATGATGTTCATGATTTCATATTTGGAATGTTTGTAGCAATCTCTGGTCTATACTCCCAGTAACTATCTAATTGTAGTAGGCTGGTGAAGTCAACCTGGGCCATACATTCATTTGTGCTTAGTTCGATTGTGGATGAATATCTATGATTTGAAAATATATATACCTTAGAAGATTGCACCGTTCTTGTGATATTGCATTGTGGGTTGATCAAGAATTGGTTATGTGAGATTGGTCCATTCCAGATATCTGTCATTTGCATTGTTCATTCCAGGAGTAGTTTAGATCTTATCATATCTCTACACCCTTATCTTTTGTTGTTTCTTTATTATTTGACTAGATTTAAGATTTGAGATCATCATATTGCAAAATCTGATAAGTTAGAGAGATACAGTTTGTTTGTAGTAAGGTCCGATTGTGATTACCAGCATTTTCACATATTATCTGAGTTGTTTATGCATTGTCATGACCTGACACCCGAGAGACCTTGGGGTGATTTTCAGTAATTTATAGTTGAAGATTACCTTTCAATAGAGATAGAATATTGCATTCTGTTTGAGTTGTTGTTGTGCAGAAAACACCATCAACAGATTGGCGCTAGAAGGAGGGCCTGAATGAGCACACTGGATTGTTTCTTGAACGCCATATCTCCAGAGAGATATAGGAGAAATACCAGATCTACCCTAGGAGAGGAAGATTTACAGGAATTACAGTTCCCCACTAGGTCAAGGAGGACTCGAGAAAGGGGAGAATCATCATCACCCATCCCTTCACCAGCATCATCCACATCTTCACATCCAGAAGTTGAAGCCATACCCATCCCTGAGACAGTTCCCATTCAACAACCTCAGCCTATCATTAACCAACCACAACCACCACCCCCACTTTTGCCAATGGCCTTCCTTGCTAATAATCCATCTCCTTTGTTTTTCAACGCTTACAATGTAATGCCCAAAAACCCTGAACACTTTTGTTCAAAGTTTCATGTTAATGACCCAAACAGGACTGCAGAAGAACATATAAGGATTTTCCAAACCTGGCTCAAAGATAGAGGGATTGTTCATGAGGATGTTGCCTATAGGTTATTTCCTTATTCACTAGGAGAAGAGGCTTTTTACTGGTACAATCACCTCCCATCTGGCTCAATTCTTAATTGGAATGATCTTGAAATTGCCTTTCTACAGAAGTTCAGAATACCCATCAGTGCCAATGAATTGTATTTACAATTCACTAGAGTCAAGAGAGAGGTTAATGAACCAATATCCAGTTTCAATAATAGGTTTCACCGTGCGTACACCAAACTTCAAGATCCTTATGTTTTGGATAACAATACAGCCCTGGGAGTCTATTATGAAGCATTGGATAGCCTTACGGCCACCTTTTTGAAGTGGAGACCTAACCCTCCAGCTAGCTTAACTGATGCCTATACAGAAGCCGTCAAGCTTAGCACAGATCTTAGGCAACATTTGACTGGACCATTGCCTTCTTTAGGACCAGTTACACATCCCAATTAGGTTCAGGCAGTAAATTAGGCGATTACCAATCATACCCCAATCATGAATCCGGTACCCCAATTGTCGTTGGTGCCACATCCTGGTCTCCCCATGAGCCAGGTTTCCCCTATGATGAATTTTCCCCAACAGCAGGTTAACCAGCCCATGTATCAGCCACAGCCGAATAGTTTCCCTACTTATTTACAGAACTCTGAAGTGTTGCATCAGTCTATGGGATCTGCCACCATGTATGTCCCTCCTTAGAGTAATCCAAACCAGATCCCTTATCAGGATCCAAATAGGGAGAGGATTGATGAAATGGCTGAGCAGATAAAGAAGTTGAATCTAGAGGTGACCTACCTAAGAAATCAAAACAGCCAATTACAAGCTGCCCAGAAGAATATACAGTCCAATCAAAACAGAGAATTTCCACAAGGGAAGAATTTTGACAGAGGACAGCATAATGAAAGAGGATTCTATAGTGACAGGGGATACAATCAGGATAAGGGTTACAACAATGACAGAGGATTCAATAATGATAAGAGACAAAATTTCAATAGAGGACAAGGTAGTGGATCAGGATTTGATAAGAGGCAATCATAGGGACAGAGCAGGACATGGAATACAGGACCCAATAATGGAGGAATTCCTACTCCCCTGGATCAACCTATCAACCAATCTACGAATCAGCCAGTCAGTCAAGACAAACCTCCCAGTGGTGTATATTTGGCTGAAGCTGCCCTGTCAGGATGGTGTAGGCTCCATAAGACAAGCCAGCATTCAGAGTTAGAATGTCTAGAATTCCAGACCGCAGCTTCTATTTTCCAATACGAAGTGGAGAATAATGCAAATGGCCAGGAGATCGTTCCCTCCACACCCTATGACTCTTCTGTGCTTGTATTGAATCATGCTCCCTTTTCGGAAAGCAAGGAAAATGTACCAGAAGAGGAATCTGATTCTCAGGAAGGAAAGACAGATCAAATCTGCAATGGAGATGAGGTTGCTCGTTTATTCAATGAGGAAACGATGAATGACAATGGTCCCATCGATCAGGAAGAAGCTTATGTTGAAGAAGTACAGATGTTCCAGAGGCAAGGTTTGAGAGATATGCCTCATAGGCGCCCACAGGCTAGGGGACCTTTTACCACCTTCATTCCTCCTAATAATTTCAATACCCCACCAGATCCGAATGCTAATAATAATCCGTCCTATTCGCATGTTTCAAGGTAGTACCTTTCGAAGGAAAGACAAGTTCAAACTGACCCGCAGAAGGAAAAGGTTGTTCAGGCAGGTAGAGACAAGGTGGAGGAACCTTCTAGGGAACTCTCCACTGATATGAGCGAAGAGCAAATGGCTTCGTATGTCGCTGAGGAGTTCAAAAAATTAAAGGTAAATCTTTCAGCATTTGAGTTATTGAGGTTTCCTACAATTAGGAAGGCAGTTTTAGGTACTTATGATGCACATCCAGTGTCTTTGGATAAACCTTCTAGTGAGGATAACAGCAAGATTTCTAGTTCTCAGCCTGTGAAGACACAAAATCAGGCCCACAGTCGGACTAACTTTCCCCCTGGAGACAAAGGAAAGGAAAAGGACAAGACTCAAGTGGCTCAAGTGGATACTCAGCCAACTTTGTTTCAAGGGAAGATAGAAACCCCACCATTTCTGATCTCCGTGCGCATATTCGGTAAGAATCTATATAATTGTTTACTAGATTCTGGTGCTTCCACCAATGTGATGCCATTTGGAGTATGTAGAGCTTTAGGAATTACACCTGCTGATTCCCAGAAGAAAGTAACTCAATTGGATAGAACTAAAGTAAATGTGGTGGGAGAATTAAACATGATTCACATGCAGATAGTTTCAGACCCAAGGATTCAACAGGTTATCAATATTCAAGTAGTTGATATCCCGGATGTGTATGGTTTGATTCTAGGAAGAGATTTTACTAAGGCTTTGAATGGATATGTGTCTACTGATCACTCTCACATGTGGCTTCTCTGGAAAGGAGTGCCCAATCAGATCAGAATTGAGAGAGAGCCAAGAATGAAATACATGATTACGGAATATCAAAATACTTCAAGAAAAGTTCTGATATCCGAAGTAGGCATGGGAAATTATATGTTGTCAACCTAGTATGAGGAGTCAAACTCAGAGGAGGTATTGATGCTACACACGATGCCAATTGATGCAGAGACAGGATCCAGCCATGTTACTGTTTTGACAGAATCAATGGAGGAAGAAGAGGAAACCGAAGATAATCAGATCAGCCTATTAGACAGTTTTCAGGAATTCATCAAGCAGTGTGTTGAAAATCAAATTCACCTAGGCAGAAGGACAAGCTTTGAAGAGTTACTCTTACCTAATTGGTGTAGAGTTCATAATGCTTCCCATTCTGAGTTGGAGTGTTGTTTATGCTGGACAGCAGTAGAATGAGTACAGAAATGCCTAAATTCAACCCAGGCTGCTAAGACAGATGTACAAAACCCTAAGGAAGGGTATCAAGAAAAGAAACCTATACTGTCTGAGGAACCGTCCAACAGTCAAGGGTCAAAAGACGTAATGAAGAAGATTGCAACTGCTGAATGTTGGACTCTCAGGTTTGATGGATCCAAATCCAAGCATGGAGCTGGGGCTGGGTTCGAACTGGTCAGTCCAAAAGGTAAAAATTTCTTTGCAGCCCATAGACTTCAACTTCACTGTACTAATAATGTAGCAGAGTATGAAGCATTAATTCATGGACTTCTCATGGCACTCAAGAAAAAGGTTAAGATTCTGTAAGTTTTTGGTGATTCTGAGTTAGTAGTTAAGCAAGTAAGGAAGCAATATTCATGCCACGATAGGAGAATGACCAATTACAGGCATAGAGTGTGGGACCTCATTGAGGGATTTGATGCCTTCAATATTCAACTAATACCACGGCAGAAGAATCAAACTGCAGATTCACTGGCTCAGGCAGCAAGCACTCTGCAGCCTTTATCTTTGTCAGGTTTGAAGAAGTTCACTGTAGAATTGACTCTTGTGCCATCGGTTCCAGACAATGTTACTAACTTTCAGGTGTTTGAAGATGATAAGCATATTCTGGATTTCATCACAAATACAGACATTTTTGCTTCCCAAATCATCGATGAAGCAGAACCCCAGGAAGCAGAACTGGATTTAGGAGTGATGAATCTGAAGTCTAATACTATTCCAAGGGGAATGGTACAGTTGGAACGAATTTTTGATATGGATAGGATCAAAGATCAGGAACAAGAGTCAAAGAAAGAGTCAATCAATGGATAGTGTGACACTTACAATGTAGGAACTGAGGATAATGCCAAGAACATTTTCATTGGCAAAGTATGTACTCTAGAAGAAAGACAAGGGATAATTGAAGCCTTACACAGCTTTCCTGATATTGTAGCCTGGAGTTATGAGGATCTGAAAATTTATAATACATCAATCATAACTCATATTATACCTCTGAAGCCAGGTGCCAAACCTTTCAGGCAGAGACAGACCTATCAACACGTTGTTGGAACCACTTATATAGAAAGAAGTTCAGAAGTTATTGTCTGCCAGAATTATATTTCCTGTCAGGCATTCAACATGGGTGGCAAACCTGATTCCAATGAGGAAAAAGAATGGAGAAATTAGACTCTGCGTTGATTTCAGGAATTTAAATAGATCGTCAGAAAATGACAACTATCTAGTATCTTCATTAGATGAAGTACTTCAAGTGGTTAATGGATCTCAGATGATGTCCTTTTTGGACGGTTATTCAAGGTACAACCAAGTAATGGTTCAGTATGAGGACAGGCACAAGACTACTTTCACAACTAAGTGGGGTACCTTTGCCTACATAAGGATGCCTTTTGGTCTCATTAATGCTAGGGCTACATTTCAAAGGGCTATGGATATTGCCTTCAAGGATATCATAGGCAAATGCATCATTATCTATATGGACTACTTGACTATTTTTTCAAAAAACAGAGGGGATCACATCTCTGATTTGCGCAAAGTGTTTCCAAGGTGCAGGGAATTTGGCATATCCCTAAATCCTAAAAAATGTATTTTCGGAGTAACAGAGGGAAAGCTGCTCGGACATGTCATATCTGAAAAGGGAATTGCTATTGATCCAGAAAGAGTGGAGGCTATACTGAAAATTCAGCCACCTGCTAGCAAAAAGGAGATGAAATCTTTTTTTGGCAAGATCAACTTCGTCAGAAAAATCATTACTGGATTTGCTGAAATTGTCAAGCCACTGAATGCAATGTTGAAGCAAGATGCCAAGGTCAAATGGACTACAGAAGCAAATAAGGCATTTGTAGAAATCAAACGGGCCATTGCTGATGCTCCATTATTGGTAAGTCCTAACTACAGTAAGCCTTTTCACATCTATTCATTTGCTTCGGACCATTCATGTGCAGGAATGCTAACTCAAAAGTCTGATGAGGGAAATGAGCATCCCATTACCTTTATGAGTGCCCCATTAAAAGATGTTGAGTTGAGATACCCAAGTGTAGAAAAAAAGGCATACGCTCTAGTTAGAGCAGTGAAGAAATTCAGACATTATATCCTCAGGAATAAGGTTTATGCAATTGTCCCAGACCCCGTAGTTAAATTACTTCTGATGCAGAACGAGTTAGGAGAGCGTAGAGCTAAGTGGGTGACAATGCTACAGGAGTACGATATTGAGATTCAGCCCATGAAGTTGGTAAGAGGACAGGGACTTACTCAAACTATGGCTGAAATAGGCCCTGAACTGACTGTTCAGAATTATAACATTGAGGAGGTTTCCCTAGATGGCTGGTATGATGACATAGTTTATTATTTGCTAAACCAACAATCTCCAGGTCATCTTAATGTTGTTCAGAGGAGAGCCCTACTATTGAAGAGTGACGGTTTCATGCTAAAGGGAGCTGCTCTGTACAAGAAAAATCACGAAGGCATTTATTTGAGGTGTCTTAGGAAACAGGAAGCTGAAAAGGTGATAAATGAATTTCATGAAAAATATGGCACTGGCCATGGTTCTACAATTGCCACCGCAAATCAGATCTTAAGGGCTGGGTATTACTGGCCCACGTTGTTCAAAGACGTCCACCATCATGTCAGGACCTGTCACACCTACCAGACTGCAGCAATGAAGGAAATGTATGCAGCACTTCCACTCCAATCGGTCATTGAGGTAAGACCTTTTGCTCAGTGGGGTATGGATTTCATAGGCCCTATCAACCCACCATCTTCTGTGGGACACAGGTACATTCTAACTATTACTGATTATTTCACAAGATGGGCTGAAGCTTTTGCTTGTAGGCAATGTACATCTGAAGTAGTGATTGATTTCTTAGAATCTGTTATTCTTAATCGATTTGGATGCCCCATTGCTGTTGTCTGTGATAATGGTCCTGCTTTCGCATCTTTAAAATTTTCAAATTGAGCTTTTGAGCATGGCATTATTGTAAAATTTGCGTCTAATTATTATCCCCAGGGTAATGGCTTAGCAGAGTCCTCTAATAAGAACTTATTGACTGTCATCCGTAAGCTGTTAGAAAGGAACCCAAAAGACTGGCATACCCAGCTTCGTTTTTCCCTCTGGGCAGATCGTACAAGACTTAAGTCATCCATCGGAACATCTCCCTATCACTTAGTATATGGTCTAGAGTCAGTCTTCCCTATTCAACTCAAGATCCCAACCTTGCGGTTTATTAATGATTTTTATGATGAGGGAGATAGAAGGGAGGCTAGGTTGACAAAACTATTGCACCTTGAGGAGAAACGAGATAATGCCCTAGAGAATTTTTCCAAACATCAGGGGGTAGTTAAGAGGTGGTTTGACAGGAGGGCTAAGATTAAAGCCTTTAGGATTTCTGACCTTGTTTTATACTGGGATAAACCTCATGATCGAAAAGGGGACCATGGGAAATTTGACAAACTGTGGCTTGGTCCATATCAGATTGCTGAAATACTTGGAGATAATGCCTTCTGTCTGAAGACTCTCACGGGAGAAGATATTCCACTGCCTGTCAATGGGCATTATTTGAAACATTATTTCCAGTCCTAAGCTGTTTTCAGCTCCCTACTTTGTATATAATTAGTTTAGGTTGCTTTCTGTTGTTTTGTTTTGGTTAGAATAGGTTTCCTTTTCGGTTTGCTTGTTTTGCTTCGGTTAGAGTAGGTTTGTTTTGGTTTGATTGTTTTGGTTTGTGTTGCTCTTTCTCTTGGCTCCTTCTCTTTTGGGGATCCTTTGTTGCATTTGTATGACAGTGGTGACAAAGTAGGTGTGACATTCTTAGTATTTCCCTTACAAACTCTAATCATCCTTCCAGAACATCATGGTATGAATTCTCTACCCAGTGTCATTTACCCTTGTGCTAAGATAAAGAGTCTTTCAGTCAGGTTGAGAAAGAATACATTAGGGTCTCATACTTTCAAATATTAAAGATACTTGAAGTTGCAAAAGGTCCCTATGAGGTTTGAAAAGGTGAAAAATATTTTTCTGCTCTAGTGCCACTGTGGTTCTCATCCCTGAGTGTGAACTTCATTGTTCACAGGTTGAAGTGAAAACAGTGAAAAGTAGCATCAAAAAAAAAAAAAAAAGATTTGAATTCAACCCATCAGGGGAATCTGAATATCTCTACCGGGGCTATGGACGCCTGGCTGGCAGTAGAGCTATGTTCAGGAGGATCACAGCGATAACCTCGTCGAGGCTATGGATGCCTGACTGGCAGCGAGGCTCTATCCAGGTCACTTTTAGAGTATGAATCTTTACGTAGCTTGTCCAGACCAAGATCGGTTCATGTTGCAGCTAAAGGAAGATAATGAATACATATGCACACACTTCGACCATGGTGTAGGAAAGTTTAGATGACTGAGGGTCCTCTTGTTTTAGTCATAGGTGGTGGTAGGACGGATGAGTTGAGACCATAAGTTTTGGGTTCTTGATTCCAGTTTGTCATTGAAATGCTTAGGAGCATTTCCCCAGCAGAGTTGCCATTTGTTGTGCAGTTTTGCACACACACCCCACTTAGAGTAGGGACCCTCTTTTGATAATGTCTTTTGATCTTTGGTTTTATTGGACTTGTCTTTTTGAGGTCTTGAGATGTTGGTTTTGTTGGCTTTGGTCTTGCCTTGAGGCTTGGATTGTTTAAAATTTGGTTTTAATGAAAATCCGGGATTTTCCAGCTCTGGCGGATTTTCCGAGTTCTGGTTCATTGTCCATTTATGGCTTAATTTTCCGAATACGGGTTTCTGTTTGAATTCAGGATTTTCCAGGCCAAGCGGATTCTCCCGAACTGTGTTATTTTCCCAAACTTTGTTCATATCCCAGTTTCTGCCATTTCTGCGGAATTCGTGTCCTTCCGGATTTTCCGTCTGGCTTGGTTTTTTCTGAAATTTCATCCTGCGCTCAGGTTCCCGAATTTCCTTTATACGTCTTGTCGCTCATTAATGCTCGAAGTACCTTTGCTCATACGCGATTATGGATGGATTTAAGGTCTTTTGGGGCATCATTTTGATCTCATATTCGCTCGTTGCTTGCTCTGGAGTTCAATATTTTTCATTTGAGGTTTTGATTGTTGAATTCGAGTTGCTTGTGGATTGATTGAGCGCTGGTCAAATTTTTTGTTGCTAGGGCACATCGTTTCACAGTCACCACCTCGAGCTTGAGCCTTGTTCGGATTCCATGGTAAGTCGTTGCTAGCCCCTCTTTCGTTTGCGTCATGATCGAATCTTTCGAGTTGATTAATAGTCATTTTAGGTCGGCCTTTGCTTGAGTATGATTGTATATTTATAGAGCTAGGGTTTGACCTCACTTTTCACAAGATTTCATCATTCGCACTATGCATGCCCTTGTTTACCAAATGAATGTCGAATAGATCGATGTAGATGGGCGTTCTGGGTAGGATTTTTCCCCTAGGTGCATAATTTGTTGTATTTTGCGAGATTGGGGTTTTTGGTGTTTTGTTCGGATTTGCTAGGAACGATTAATCTGTCATGATTTTCATATATGGCGTTTAGATCAAATCTGCTCATGCCTTGAGGAGTCTCGGTGTGCTCCGGCCTGATCATTTAAGGGTAGTTTTTCAAACCTCGAGCTTACCCTGGTTTTCATGGTGGAGGGTCTAGTCGTCATAATTAGGGCATCATTGTTTCGCTGTGAAGATTAGTCATTTGAGAACTTTGGGGATTTGAATCCATGTGCATCTGAAATTTTTCTTATTGGCGTCGATTTTGGGACCATTAGAATCCAAGTAGGAAGGTTTGAAGTGATCATCCGATTCTTTGTTCGCATAGTAGTAATCGTCGGGTTTCTGCGGTATCCGCGAAATTCCTGCGCACCCGAATTTTCCCGATATATGTCAAGTCCGCGGAGCATGGCGAATTCTGGAGTATTTGAACCATCCGCGAAAATCCGTCCTACCCAGATTTTTTTGGTTTTCCTGCCCGATTTCCTTTTCGATTTTCAAGGTTAGGGGTAATGGAGTAAATGTTCAATGCTGATTTCTTGCTGCTAATAGATGAATTTCATGATAATCTAATAACCTTTTGTCCATACTAATGACTTATTTGGCGAATGATGTCTTGGCAGCAAGAATCCGTCTGGGTCGGATTTCTCCAAAATTCCGCCCCGACTGAATTTTCCCAGTTTACCTTATTTTCCCGGATTGCTTCTTTTTTCGGATTTTCAAAGATTGATGATTAGTGATGGATCTTAATTGCTTTATGTGGTTTTATGCTAACCCTTTGATTGGAATATGTATGATAATTGGATGCTCATGATGTTTCTTTGTAAATGCAGGCTGAATCAAGCAAGGCTGCTGCAAGAAAGTCCAAGGGTGATACAGAGGGATCTTCCATCACAGAGGCAGAAAGACTAAGACTAGATACCAAGAGTCAACTGCCTGATAGAAAAGTATCTTCTATGTGGTCTGAGGTTTCGAACACGAATGTTGGAGCGTGGAGATATGAGGAATTCAAAGAGAGAACAGCTCGGAAGGATCTGTCGGTCCTGAGACAAGGGATGATGAAGTCTAGATTGGTCCATGTGGCAGGATTCCCTCCGGTAATCCAGTGCTATGAGTTGATTCTAGAGTGTGCCCGGCAGTATGATTTTGACACACAGAGGGTTGTAAGTACTGAGGGGAGAGTCTTGGCGAATTTTAATCCTATTTCTACTTCCCAAGCCTTTGACATGCCGGATTTGTCTTTTGTATGTGCCTTAAACATGGATTTGGCCAAAACCTATTATGAGAACGAGCCCGCCAAGGCCCAGAAAATGATTAATTCCTGGTTGGAGAAACCAAAGTCTCACTTTTCCAAACTGCCCAAGCAATTACATAGAGTCAAATTCAGATCGGACATATATGATGCTATCACATTTTTGAGCAGGGTGGCTGGTTTGAGGAGTGTCGGAGTACTGGAAAACTGGATGGTCCATGTGATCAAAAAAATTGAACAAGGTACTAATTATCACTGGGAAGGACTCATCAGTACTGTGATTGATGGACAGCTAAGGGATGTCTTAGAAACAAAGAGGTTCACCATGTCTTCCTATGTGATGTATGTGTTAGCTAGATTCTACCCATATAGGGGTTTGAATCCAAAGGGGACATTTGGACAGGATGTAATCTATGACATATACCCAGAACTGCACCTAGGACACCGGGATTATAGAAGAGCAAATGGTGCATTTACAATGCATATCACCAGGCTGCTTCAAAATGTGGAGCATGTGAGATTGTCCGATGGAGCAAAGGAGTTGATAAAGGGATATGGGGCTTGGTTCATTCAGTTTCCCACCTTCTCTTACATCAGAATTGATGGATGCCAAGCTGCCCCATACAGGTTGCCTAGGTATCCGACTGATCATATTGTGCTATTGGAGGTTGTAAGACAGATATGTGACTTTGATGCAATTGTCAAGAAAGCAAAGCATAAAACGGGTTTTGGTGGGGATTTCCCTCTCAAAATTGGTATAGTTGAGGTGTGCCCTTCCATCCAATCAACACATGTGGCAGGGGATGAACTAGCTGCTTATGGTTTCTCCTTCCATTCCAAGAGGACAAACTTTGATATCACCGGGGAAGCACATAAGAAGGCCACCAAAGAATATCGTCATAAGGAAGACCTAGAAGACTATTGGGCAAATATTAAAGATGATTTTGAGGCAAGGAAGAAAAGGTACTCTAGACTTCTGGTTGATGTGATAAGGCAATACAATGTTAAGTTGATCCCTGACCAGCTAGAAGATAACGGGAATCTGGTGCAGGACCATGCATATGAGTCTTTCAAAGACAAATCAATCAGAGAGATAAACTGGAATGATGATGAGGTGACTGAGCTAGAAGACCTAATGGCCCCTATCATGAGATTTACTACTTCCTGGTTGAAGCATAAGGTTTGGGAGTTGGAAAGTGAGAAGGTACCCTGTACCTTTAATTTGATGGGAAATCTCAATCCTATGTCCACTTCAGAAGAATCCGAGGAAGATGACCCCAAAGGGAAAACTAAAGGGAGCTCACCCTTCAAAATTAAAATCAGGGGTCCTCAAGAAAGTGAGCCAGAACCGAAAAGAAAACCAAAGGGGAAGAAAAGAAGTAGAACTTTGAAAATTGGTAAGTCTGTAGAGGAAGAGGAATTTGAAAAGGCAGAAGAAGAGGATGCTCCTCCACAGCCAAAGAAGACACAAACAACTAGGGTTTCAAGGAGGAAAGGTCAAGAAACTTCCAAGGATGAGACTCCTATTGTTGAAGTAGAAAGTTCAGGAGAAAAGACTAAAGTTTATACGAGGAGATCAAGGACTCCATCTCCTAAAGAGACTATGCAAGAGATGGACCCTCTTCCGAGGGTACCAGTTGTGGAGCAACCTAAGGCTACTTCCCGTTCACTGAGTTTACCTGAGAAAACAACCCATCAAGAGCAAGAGACTAGTGGAGAGGCAAAACCTTTCAAGGAAGGAGAACTCTTTGGTGCGGCAGCTGAGCTTGAGACTGAAGATGTAGAAAGACACCCTTCTCCACTAGTGCAATATGAGGATTCTACGGTAAGTAGCAAAGGTAACGGATCACCTGAAAAGGAGGATTCCCCTGTTAGAACCCCATCGCCTGTGCAAGAAGAGGAACCTGAATTAGGTGATTAGGGTGAGCAGTCTCCTGAGAAAGGAAGAGATGAAACACTGGAACATCATGAAGAGATCGAAACAAAAGAAATCTGGGTGGATCCTGCGGTTCCGAATTGGTTAGAAAAGGAGATTACAAGGAAGAAACAGGTTATTGTTGAGGACACTCCTCTTGATTGGGATGAGATGTTAACTAAGATTGGTAAAGGCAAGAAGAAGAAGATGGCCAAGGTAGTTTCAAGGATAGAAAGAGATGAAGCAAGTAACAGGGTCATCCACATTTCCACCCCTGCTGCGGGTAAAACTAAAGAAGAGGTCACCGGAAAGGATTACAATGTGTAGATCATTAATCTTGGGCTAGCCTCTATGGAATAGGACATTGAAGAATATGAAGGGTTCAGTGCAGTAATAATCAGCAGACTAAGGAAGGAAACTCAGTCTAAACATGAGCTTAGAAAGGAAAATGAGAGGCTTAAGAAGTGTCTGGAAGATGTAATGAAACCTTTGCAATCTCTCCACCCATCTTCCTCTGCAACTCCTGGTTTCTTGCCCAAGGAAACCATTTCTGAAATTGAAAAGATGAAGGCTTCCACCCAGACTGCAACAGATTGGTTGAAGGATGTGCAAGTGAAAGGAGATAATGCAATAAAGGATGTCCTTTCGATTGGAAAGGATGCAGTCAGAACCAAAGACTTGTTGGAACATGTGCTATCCCAAGATAAGGAGGACATCGATCTTCTGTTGAAAAAGTCTAAAGTAATTATGGAATATGGAAAGGATCAGTTGGCTGTAGATGGGATTCTTCCTTCCTCCAAACTTAATGAACCTTGGGAATGGTTTGAGGCTTTGCAGATTTGGCAAAAGGCCATGAGGAAGATTCATAAACAAAAGAAGCTGATGGATGGTGACCTGACTGGAGTATATGATGGGTGCATTGCATTTTTTGAGATTATGACCGGCAGGAGGAAAATTGCTCCTAAGTATCTGAGCCTATAACAATTAAGGGAATGGTGGCATGATGTTTATGCCCCGGATTCTGAAAATGTCATAACAGGACACCAGCTAGATGATGCAACAACCTACTTGGCTGTGATGGATAAGTATCAGGCCCACAAGGATGATTGGAATAAAACTGTTAAACAGTCAAAGGAGGAGATTGGCTCCATCGAATGTTGGCTTAAGATCTTGCCCTTGCCACCTATCACTGAGCTAGATAAAGTATTTTTGAGAGTTCATGGATCATTGGCTCAGAATAAGGATAAGGGAGGCGGTAGTTAATGCCCATTTTGAGATTTGTGCTTCCCTATTATTATAGGGCATGTATTGATTCGGGCTACATTGGGGAAGGTGTTTAGGCAAACCTTGATGATGTATCGGCATTTAATGTGTGCCTAATTCTAAAATTCCATAGGCCAACTTGTTTTGGGCTAAATATATTTTGTAAAATGTTTGGTTGGCCCGACATGTCTTGAGAATTTGTTATAAAGGGCATTTTTGCCTCATTGTAAGGAGCTAGCAGGAAGATAATAGAGACAAGTTAGATCAGAAAAGAGCTAGAGTATTTTGTAGTAGAAGTAGTAGTCAATTTCTTGAAGCAAATATTGTAACAGAATAGTGGAATTGTTGCAGTATTTTGGTAATCTAATACAATAGAAGGCATTGTGGTTTTCTTGGTGAAATATTTTGTGTTAGTTATCTTGCATGGTTCCTATTGTTTCATCTTTCAAATTGCTTAAAGATTTAGAATTTAGTGTTTTAGAGTTGGATTAGTTTGGTGAATGATGTTCATGATTTTATATTTGGAATGTTTGTAGCAATCTCTGGTCTATACTCCCAGTAACTATCTAATTGTAGTAGGCTGGTAAAGTCAACCTGGACCATATATCTATTTTGTGCTTAGTTCGATTGTGGATGAATGTCTATGATTTGAAAATCTATATGCCTTAGAAGATTGCACCGTTCTTGTGATATTGCACTGTGGGTTAAGCGAGAATTGGTTATTTGAGATTGGTCCATTCTTGATAGCTGTCATTTGCATGGTTCATCTTAGAAATAGTTTAGGTTTCATTGCTTCTCTTGCACTCTCATCTTTTGCCGTTTCTTTATTATTTGGTTAGATTTAGGACTTGAGATCAAGTATTGCAAGATCCTGATAAATTGGAAAGATACAGCTTTGTTTGTAGTAATAACCGACAGATTAACAACATTTTCATTACATATTATCCCGAGTTGTTTATGCATTGTCATGACCTCGACACCCGAGAGACCTTTGGGCATTTCGGCTATTTATTGTCAAAATAACCTTCAAAGAGATAGAACATTGTATTCTCATTCGAAAGTTGTTGCCGTGCAAAAACACCATCACCGTATATCGGGCCATTTTGTTTCCTGGTGATATATCCAAAAGGTTATGATCTTTTCATTAGTCCATTCCTCTTCATTCCTTAGCTTATTTTACAAAGTCTTCCCTATTTTATAGTTCTCATCATAATCTGCCACCAGGAAATAGAACTTATGCCATGGTGGCCTGTTATCTTCCATGGGGATATGAACCAGGTCAACCAACAATTCATCTTTATCTTCTAGGAGGTTGTCCCTCCACTCCCAGTAAGGCCAAGGGTTGTGAGTTACCTTGAGGTGATCATATGGTAAATCATTGAAAGGGTTGCAATCCGACTTGTCACAGATCATTGCCAACCCTAAATGAGATAGTTTATCCTATTATAGCAGGTGTGTCTACTTCTCTTTTAGGGATACTATTTTGAAAGTTAGCAGACAAGTGAAGAATCCCTTCCTCTTGACTTTTTTGTTCTTGTAGAAGGTAATATCGATAATGCACACCTACCAGAACAATTCCAGAGCCAACACTTGATTAGTCACACATGTTGGAAAGTAGAAGGGTTCTCCAGTGAAGACTCACATTCAAATGAATGTAGAATCTGCTCTGAAGAACCAATCACATCTTGGAGTGAAATTCTACATAAACTCTATTTGATTCAAGATGAGTTGATTAGCATACTCCTCCCCTAGTAAATCTTGCAAAATTGGAGTCAAGAAATGATCCAAAAATGTATAGTAATCAAAAGTAGAAGAGAGGAGATGGGTCAAGACAAAAACTAGTTTTTTCCTACCCTTCTCATCAAAGATAGATAATTTTAACTGCTCATAAAATAAATCAAGGTTTTGATATAAAAAGATATATGCAAGGTAGGAGACAAATCTGAACTTTCATTCAACTAGGTATTTTTTAATTTTCTCTATCATTTTTTCTAAGAGGAATTCTCCAAAATCATACCAGAAATAAGATTTTTGGTAGTAGAATTGGAAAGTTGGGCCCAATTTAAAATACTACACCTCTTGGTTGGTGTTGAGACCAAAAATAAATGCCATCATTGAAAAGGAATCTTGCATGTCTTCCTTAAAAGCGTCGTGCAAAGCAAGAATTCCTGGCGGCTTCCCACATCCTACTTTAATTTTTCTGGTTTCTTCATTGAAAAACTATCTAGCCTTATCTCTGGTGCCCCATATTTTATCTCCTTGCTTAGGAGTGAATGATTCCACGTCCATCCCTCTTTGCACAGGGTCTGGAATGCACAACATGTTCTAGATGACAATCAGGTTGATGTTAACTAAAAGAGTCTAGCCCTCAAAAGTGTTGGTACTTGGATTGAAATGCCTAATGGACACATCTACCAACTCTAGGAAGTAGTACATAGATGGGACCATATACTAAGGAAACTTGTGAACCATACCTTTTCTACAGTTGACATTGGCCACTTGGACACCTTCATGCGCGCGCAGGAAGATTCCCTCAATCCTTTGGGGTTTTTTGGAAGAAAAGGATCATGAACATTATCCCAATCTTTATGAACTAAGCTCTGGTCTCTGTAGATTTTGGGCTTGTCCAGACTCCTTGTGTTTTCCCATACTGGCTTTTCAGGGATGCTTGGTGTAGCATAAGAAATATCCTCAAAGACATTAACAGTTGGTTCTCTTCGCAGAGCTTTAGCTAACCTCTGTATTGCCACTGGCCTAACTTCCTAACTTGAACTTTCTGCCATTGCTAATCTGTGGGAAGCTTTCTGCTTAGCTTGAATTGTTCTACAATTTCACCTCGACTCTGGTAGTGCTCTAGAACTTTTTTCTTTCTGCTTTGAGTAGCACTCTTAAAAGAAAATTTTTAAGTGCTTTAAAACTTTCTTCATGCAATATTTAGTGATCTTTTCTCAAGGTGGTAGATGAGAACCACCTTTTTTGCATTTAATGTGACATGTACTGCCAACCCTTTGGTCTATGCGAGATGAATTACTTGCCATTTTTATTTGACAAAAATTCATAAATATAATTAGCAATCACATGTACAACGTGATTTTCTTGGAACTTGAGCCAATGCCTTGCAAGCAACTTAAGCATTTGTATGCATTGGCAATTAATATCTTAAGAGGAATGATTAGGTTGGAGATGTGATCAACATTTGAAAAGATATGAGTTCCACCTTGGGAAATGTAAAACACCTAGAGAATGACACCTTAATCCTTGGTTGTGCATAACACCGTTGATTGTTGCCACAAGCTTAGGCTAATTAGTTAGCCCTTATTTGTTTTGCCCGCAGCAAACTGCACTCAACAGATGCAAATGGGTTGGAAATTTGAGTGAGTCTAGGCACAACTTTCAAGTTGGTACCTGATTAACATCACATTTATGGCAAGCAGATTACCAAGCCATTCCTTGCTTTTTCTATAAATAGGTGTCTAAGCAATAGTGAAATCACACTTAGCGATTTCAGCAGAATTGATATTAGGTAATTAACGTAGCAGTTTAGCATTTGCAGTGCGTAGCATTCTCATAGGATAGATTTAGGTGTTTTGAAGGGATAGTTTTAAGGTATTTGTAGAAGGTCTGACAAGATGAATACCCCAATTAGGCTAGTGTCACAAAAGTCCCAGACTACCTTCCTAGGAGATATTTCTACTAGGTGCTTAAAGATAATGATGAAGAATGAGCATTCACTATCCATCATAGCCATTAAATGGGTCTTGGGATGGGACTACCTCGAGTACGAGGACAAGTATCGAGTTAAAATTGGCGTGTGCTCACACTTTGTGGCCTCCATGTTAGATATAGAAATTACCAAGCCATTAATTCTTCGTCTGGTGAAGGAGGTTTTCCCCAAGAAATACCTGAACGACCTCAATGAGGTCATTGCAAATGCTGCATATGGTGGGGGAATTCCAACTGCAAGTGACCTCCAAAGGTTTATAGAAGAGGATGTGGTCATGTCATGGCTACCATTTCTGAGTGGCTTCTACCTCTAGACGTGAGATGAGCACCACCAGAGGGTCACTCGAGCTTTCTACTTCTTGTTTCACATCTACAACAAGGTACCATTTTACAACATCAACTGGTACATGGACTTCAAGAACCTGGTGTTCCCTCCACCTGCCTTTGCTCCATTGGATGATGTTACTGCTGATAATGCCCATGTGGATGAGGATATTGTGGATGCTACCATTGATGCATCCATTGCTGCTGCTCGTGCAATGAATTGAAGACCTACCTTTTTCTTTTTTCTTTTGAAAGAACCTCATAGTAGTTAGTCCCTTTTTGTAGACATGCCTGAAAAAGGATTTCGTAAAATATAAGAAGCATAATAGAATATAATTTTGGAAGCATGGCCCTATGAGCCATTTTGAAAATGTAAATATCAAAGCATATATAATGAAAATATATTCTTATATAATCATCTCGTTGTCTTCCTTTGAATTCTACAACTGTGCCATTTTCCTTTTTAACATGTATGTATGAATTTCAGTTTTGCATGTGGGTGTTTAATTTTTCCCTCTGTTCAGCTATGAGTTCATTTCCCTTACTCTCTGAAATAATGGGTCACTTGCTTCCTTCCACCATGAACCAAAAAATAAAATAAAAAGACCAGCCAACAAGATAAAATGGAAATAAGGAAAAAACATATTTACATATTTACATGGGTATGGAAATAAAGCTTAATTAAATAATTTCAAGTGAATTCCATTGACTAGAAGTCCTAGCACTTCTTTTTCCATAGTCTCTAACTCGTATGCGTTGTGTTCCTTGCATTGAATTATTCATAATGGGCCCTCCCAAAGGCTATCAAATTTTTTAGGTTGGCCCGGCTTTGTGGCCCTTTCATTGTATTTTACCACCAAGTCTCCACACTTCAAGCCTTGGTCAAACATTTTCTTGTCAAACCATTGTTTCACCACTTGTTGGTGGTTAGTCATAGCAGTTAGGGACTTTTCCCTTTTCTCTTGTACTTCTTGCAACACAGCTAACCACACCTCCATTACACTATTTTGTTCTACTTCGAGGGATTTTAGTAATTACAGCGCTGAAATCTCCATTGAGATAGGAAATAACACCTCTTTTCTATAAACTAGCTCATACGGTGAAGTATTGAGAACTTGCTTTGGAGTTATGTGGTCTACCCAGAGTGTTGTTTGAAGATTTTTGTGCCACTCTCTTTGATATTCTGACCCAATTATTTTGAGAAGTCAAACTAGATTCTTGTTTGTTGATTTGGCTAAGTCATTCCCCTACGGGTAGTAATTTGATGATGTCTTAAGGAATATGTCATGTGTAAGTGCGAATTGACTTACCTTGGAGCCTAGGAAAGCTTTAGCATTGTCAGAAATGATAGTTTTGGTTGGGCCAAATCTTGTCACCAATTTCTTTAGGAAATCCACTATCTCTACCTCAGGCGCATTCTTGAGTGGCACGGCCTCGATCTGTCTCATGAAGTAGTCTGTAGCCATTAAGATCCATTTATGTCCTATGCTAGAGGCTAGGTTGATCATTCCAATGAAGTCTAGCCCCATTGCACCAATGGCTCATCAACCACTATCAGATTTAGAGGCATTGCATAATTCTTTCTTCTTCCAGTGAAGAATTGGCATTCTTTGCAAGTTTTCACCAAGGAGTAGGAATCATTGAATAGTGTCGGCCAAAATTATCCCATGCACATGATCTTGATGGTGGTGGTTTTTGTGGAGAAATTCCCACCTATAGGACTACTATGG
>VDFB02243984.1:0-20851 GCA_007258455.2 Sequoia sempervirens | reverse complement strand
ATTTCTTGTATAACTACATGATTTATATGCCTTGCATGTAATTTATTGCTTGTTGCCTTTGTATGCATTTGACTTACACTGAGTACATTTTAAGTATTTGCATGCTTCATGTGTGATTTGTGTTTGTGCTTCATGCATGTATTCATGTTGCTCTATGCTTTGTATCTTGTATGCATATTTGACATGACTGCTTTGTGGATAACTTTCTAATGTGTCTTTCATAACTAGTGTGTTTTCAACATGTCTACTTTCTACTTACGATTGACAAGCATACCTCATGCTTGATACATTCAAGAGTATACTTCATGCTTTATGTATTCAAATGTATGTTGATGTATGCTCCATCCATACTTGTACTTCATGCTTTACTGCTTTCGTATGTTCAAATGTATGATTCATATCTTAATAAGTGCGCCTCATGTCTTACATACTTGCTTTATGCCTGTTGTGCTTTAGCATGTTTTCAACATGTGAATATTTCTATTATGAATGTTGTAATGTCCCTTTTCAAGCCTTTGACGGTTTCTGTGACCCGTTAGCCTTTCCTTGGGAACTTGGGAGGCCTAGTCGGAAGTTAAAATTAAGGGTTTCCTAATTTTGAGGAGAATCGTGTTAGGAGATGATAGTTTAATGGCCGGATTCCTTCTTGGTTTTCGGAGGGCTTAGCTGATGGTATGTTAAATCTCGACTGAGGACTTTTTGGAATTTACTATTTTTAGTAAATTCTATTTTTGGCAGCTTGTCAGATGATGTTCAGCTCGGTTGACTTCCTGTTTCAGTGGTCAGATGTTTGACTCAGTTTTGGCTTCAGTGCATCTCCGGAGGGATAAGCTAAGTTATTTCATTAAAAGGCACATTTAAATATTATATTTTAATGTTGACCTTGGGCCTAGACTTAATAACTTAATGTTGTGTTTAAAAGGTGGGTCCTTGAGGGTGGCGCCCTCATTGAGAAATGATTTAATATTTCCTAAGTCAAAACAAAGGTTTGAGGGGCGCTTATTTCAAAAAAAGATGATATTTAATTAAAATATCAATTCTTAATGCTTTGAAGAGAAAGTACGCCTTCTTGAGGAGATGAAGGATTTGACCTAAAAGAAGATGTTAGGGTTTCGTGAAGTCAAACGAAACTTATAAAAAGAGGGCTTGTGCATCAGTTTTGGGCATCTTGGAAAATACACCGTTATGCTGCCGGATTGATTCTGGATTGCTTCGAGGGATGAAGACCTCCTAGTTGGGCATCTCTTCTCGTTTGTAAGACAACGACTAGTGATGAATTTAGTCTAGTTGTGAATTCATTGTATTCCGTGCATTGTAATCTGCATTAGTATTGTTAGTTTCAGATCTTGCATGTTAGAAGTTTTCTGTTTTTTGCACTTTAGCTACAGCAGACCTAGTATTTCATTCATATTTCCAAAAAGACAAAAATATACATTGTGGGTGTTGCATAAATTCATTGGTCTAGACTAGGCGCCCCATTGTGCAAGATTGTAGATTTTTTGAAGCATTGTCAGATTTTATAATTGAAAATCGCCTCTGTACCTGGGCCGTACCATCTGCAGATTCTTGGGATTCGTGCCATTAAATATAATCTGATCTTTGGTTCTGTTTCTTGTTCCTAAGCTGGACGCCATCATTCTACTTGTGTTTTGCATTCAATTTTAGATTGTTTGATTGAGTTTCAAGGGAGATACGAACTTTCCAAGGAATATCTATTGCTGTTCTATGATGAAAAACACAGGTCTGTCAGACAGAATGAAGAAAGCTGCATCTTGTTCTTGACGAGTTTGAAAGGATCTTAAGATCTTGCGGCATACTTCATCATTGGTGGGCAAGCTTCAAAAAGGTTGGATCTATTAATTAATTCCTTCAATTTCAGTCTCTTTTCTCAGCAAAGGAATGTTCTAATATTATTGCAAGTCTCTCATATGTTGAATTGTAATTGATAAGCGAGTTGTAATCTTTCCAATTGTATGCTGGCAGTAGTACTGTCGGTCTTAGATTCTTGCTCAGTCAGATTGTAAGGTTCTCTCTTTCAGCATTTTGTTATTGTATGTAATCCATCTCCGCCCTATGGTCGCTACTTTCCCGTCTTGGGTCAGCAAGCACATTCTGGGTGTAGAGTAGATTCAATATTCAGCATTTCCTTCTAGTTTGCTTACAGTACTAGTTGAAATAGTATAACTCCGCCCTATGGTAGCTACTTCCCATTCTGGGTGAGCAAGCACATTCTGGGTGTTGAGTAGTTTCATTATTCAGCATTTCTTTCAAGCTTTGCTTTCTGTAATTTCACTCCGTCATATGGTCGCCCCTCACTCCACCTTGGATTGGGTAGCACATACTTGACGTTGAGTTCCCTTCTGCATCGTGAGTTTACTTTCTTGCACGTTTCGGTTTATCCATCTAACCTTAACGGGTGCATTTGCCAATGTTATGTCTTTATTTGAAAACGAAAAAAATTGGCTCGGTATATTTCGGCAAAGAAGTTGATACAAGGATTATGGAGATCAAGCAAATAGTTGAAGGTATTAATGAACTCCATAATGATGAAACCTTGCTTAATTTTAAGGAGATTCATGAAGATGATGGTAATTGGAAGGTAAATCAAGAGTGTGAACTCTTGAGTTGGGAAGAGAACTTGCCTCAAGAAGGGGTAGCTTGCAGCCATGAGCTTGATGTGATGATTGGTAATGTGTGTGATATTCATCACGGTACATTCTACGAATCAGCAACTAATGATGGGTATCCTCAAGTTGCAGAAGATGTGCATGAATTCTATGAAAACACCAACGAAAGGGATGAAGGAAATATTTTTTCTATGATTGTGTACAATAATCCACCATCTTCACATAATTTGTTAAATCATAAGGTGATTGACAATTTCTACATGGATGACATTGATAAGAGGTTTTATGTTTTTGACATGCATGATTTCATGGTTAAGTATAAGATAATGTTGGTGGATCCAAGCTATATGTCAGGCAGCACTCTCTTGGGATGGTTATTAAATGAGCATTTAATGATGTCCAAACTTGAACTTGCTGGTCTTCACTCAGCATTGACCAAGGGAAGAGTACCGCCTATCTTAAGATGGTTGATTTGGTCAGGTCTCGGAAATATGCATCAAATTGTGGGAGAACTTTCAGACTTGCCCCTTTGGTTTCTAGATTGTGCATTGTTGATGAGTGATTATTCTAAAATGCTGGTCATGAAAGGTTCAAACTTTGCATTGATGGTTGCAGTTGATTACATGGGTTTGTGTGCTCGAGACTTTCACTATGGCTCTTGGAGATATGTTGGGAATTCTTCCCAATGTGTTGGAGATTATTTGCAGTTGGGAATTCATGCTTGGAATTCTCAACATGGCTTGATGGAGATTGTTGCAAGTAGAAAAAAGGATCTTTGGAGAGATAAGGATTCAATTCTCAGAATCTTTGATGCTGCCCCCATCTTTACCAATCATTTGATGATTCCTTTGGTTCATCTATTGGTGGATTGGAAAGATACTTCGAACAAAAGATGGCTTAATGATGGGTTGGAGTCTCTTGAGGGGATGTTTCCAGCCTTGGTCATTTATGTGGATGATATCATCATTACAAGTAGTGATGCACATTTGATTGAAGAAATCAAATGTAATTTGTGTAGTGCTTTTGACATGACAGACTTAGGCCTCCTATATTATTGCCCAGGTGTAGAGGTTTGGCAGACAAATGGTGGTATTTTTATTTCTGTCTAAATATGCTCAGAGTTTGCTAGAAAAGTTTAGAATGACAAATTGCAAAATCTTGTCTACATCTATGGAGAAAGGGTTGAAGCTTTTAGTCAAAACTGACTCAAAAGTGATCAATGAGTCAACATTCAAACAACTAGTGGGCAACCTTATCTATCTTATAGCCACTAGATCTGATTTGAGTTATACTGTGAGTTACATTTCCCATTTTATGATAGCCCCAAAGGCAGAACATTGACTCTGGCATTTTGTATGGCAAAAGCAAAGATCCTAGGCTAGTTGGGTTTATAGATACAAATTGGGCAGTTTCTGTTGATGACATGAAGTCCACTTTGGATATGTTTTCTGTCTTGGTATTGGTGTTTCCACATGGACCAGTAAGAAGCAACAAGTGGTAGCTCTTTCCTTGATAGAAGTAGAGTATTGGGGAACAACCAAAGCAACATGTGAGGCAGCATGGCTTCAGAGGATGCTTTCATAAATGCAAATGTCTCAAGTAGGGCCTTCACCCTTGTTTCATGACAATCAAGGGGTGCTAAAGCTTGTGAAGAATCCATTCTTGCATGAGCATACCAAACATGTGGAGCTTCATTGTCATTTCATCAGGCAACTTATAGAAGATGGATCAATGATGTTGCAGTATTGTTCAACTGAGGACCAAATTGCATACATTCTTACCAAGTCCATGAGTCCTAACAAATTTGTAAAATTTTGAGATAAGCTTGGTGTAGTTAGTAGAATGACCATTAATGGAGGGTATTAAAGTAATGTTTTATCATATTGTAATGGTCAATTAGCTTTTAGGATATTTTAGGAATATTTTAGGAATCTTCTTTAATAAAGTCCTTTGTGGATAAGATATTTGTCATCCTTATCCTCTGTGGATAAGATATTTTGCTAAGTTACCGATTCCGGTTTTGGGTTCAGTCGCGGTTTAGAATTTTTTTGAAATTTGGGTTCGTTTTGGGTTGGTAATACAAAAACATATAAAAATTAGAAATATATACATATTTGCAGCAGTATTTAAGTTCAGAATACACCACCATATTAATAGTCAAATAACATAGCAAAAATACACCACCACTTTATACTCAAAAGTCAAATGTCATGATATAGAATTATAAATTAAAGTTCAAACTTCAAACATAAAAATGTCAAGTGTTTACAATGTCAATCTGAATCATATGGGTCATCAAAAAAAGCAGCATCATTAGCAACATTAGATGCTACATTTTGTGTAGAACCACAAAGAGCATTAGTGGCACTCGCACAAGCACTGCCACTAGCACCGACACTAGCACTAACACTACCACTCTCATGCTCAGTAGTTGCTTCAGGCTGATAGTCATCATCAATATCAAGTGCAGCTAAGTGACTTGTGGAAGCATCCAAGTCAAGCTGCTCTGGCTCAATATCCCACCTCCTTGTGTCTCCTCCTTTGTAGGAACTATGTTTGTGTGTAAGGAGGCGCAAGTTTGAATGCACATACACCAAGTCCTCAGCCTTTTTTGAATGTAGCCTATTGCGTTTTATTGAGTGGATGAAGGAGTATGTGCTCCAATTCCTCTCAAAGAGGATGAACTAGCAACCTATTAAGACCAAATTAAATTAATAAATAGTTAAGAGTTACAAAATTTAACTAAACAAAATTATTAATTAAAATTAAAATTACAAATATAAATTATAAAACTTACTTGGGATAAAACTTTTATTGCAATAGGTTGGAGGTGCATGTATTCTTGCCCATGGAAGTACCACCAACTATGAGCATCCACCCTGCACTTGTCTCGAAGAGCATCCATATTCTGATCAACACTCCCAGAGCATGCAAAAGCCATAAACTCATCCCTCACTCGATCACGTTGGTCACGATCAGTGAAGATTCTACGAATTGCTGCCTTGTACCCTTGGGCCACTTCACCATCCCTATATGGAGCAACTCTTGATGAAGTAGAAAGTATCTTAGGGCTATAATATTTGGGACTCAATGCAAAAGCGAGAAGATGCAAGGGAGTGGTCATTTTGTTCCATCTATCAACCATGATTTCCTGTAGCTCTTTGAAGAATTTTTCTTCAGGATCTTCCTCTTTTGCATTGATGATGGATCTCATCTTCTCAATCATTGAGTCGATACCATCATATACTTCGCCCAAACAAGGTCTATCCAAGTCAGTGTAACGGATCATGCTCAGTATGGGCTCGGTGAAACTGACGAGATACTCAACACGATCCCACCAACCATCATCTAGGATCCTTTGCTTGATCCTATTTTCCCTTTCATTGCTAGATTGCCTCCATACAACCCAATTAGGGCTGATTACCATGGCACATAGTGCCTCACGAACCTTTATAAGTCGTCTCAACACAATTGTGTTGGAGGCAAAACGAGTCTCGACAACCTGTTTGAAAATCAAAATTAAAATTAAAATATAATTTAAATATACAAAATCAAAATTTAAAAATTAAAATTAAAAGAAAATTCAAAAATTTAAAAATATTGAGAATTAACTTACCTTCAACAACTCCAATTTTGAGAATTGACTAAATATTCCTTGCGTCATATGGTGGTTGGTGACAAACATTTGGATATCTTCGCCCTCGGCATACACCTGTTTGATCCATTCAATTTTGGATCCAATTTTTTGTAGCATTAGATTGAGGGAGTGGACAGCACAAGGTGTCCAAAAAATGTGTGGATACTTCTCCTCAACCAATAACCCAGCAGCCCTACAATTTTTGGCATTGTCGGTTACAACTTGCACAACATTTTGATGGCCCACTTCTTCAATAGCTTGGCAAAGGATGTCAGCAATAAATGGACCATCTTTCACCTGTCCTTCACAATCCACTGCTCTCAAAAACATTGCCCCTTTAGGGGACACAGCAATAACATTGATCAATGGGCGATTTCTTGTATCTTTCCATCCATCAGAAACTATGGTCACCCCTGTTTCGATCCACGAATCCCTTATGGGCTTCAAAGAGTCTGCTACATGTTTCACCTCTTTCTCCAATAAGGTGCAACGCACCTTCTCAAAACCTGGGCCCTTATACCCCTTTGGAGCCTCATTAATAGATTTCACCATTTTTTGCCAATATGGTGAACGAACAACATTGAATGCCAATCCATTGGCATAGACACATCTTGCTATGTCTTGATCAGCAATCTCTCTTGCCTCATTCTGAAATGAAGCTTCCAACGGTCCCTTAGATCTTTTATTTGAAGAGGGCATGGTTTGCTCTTGAGGGATGTCCATAAATGGATGGCTTTTTGTAGGTGGAAAATAAGGTGGTGGTGTAGGGGGTTTCATGGATCGAGATCCTTTCTTCAAAGGATGGCTTGTTTTACCACGGTTGTTTTTTGGTCTGCCTTTTCTTGCTCAACAATATATTTCAACACTATATCTTTTGGAATGCCATCGTTGTTTTCACCTGGACAATTTTTGATGCCTGTTTCAGGGATCCCGCACAAGTGCCCTTTTACTCGACTGTATGAGCTCGAATATTGAACATTGCAATGACTACAAATCCAAACATATCCTCCACCACCTGGAAGTTGCTGAACCATTTCTACATATTTCCAAAGGGGAGAGGCTGGGTTTATTTTGAAACGAGATTGGATTGAGCCTGAGGAGGTACCGGTTGCCATTGTAATACGGAATAGTGAATACCTAAGGCACAACATATTGAAATTTTGGTATTGATTCATTGAATTTGAAACTAAAAGACTTAATTAATTTCAAAAAAATGAAAAAATTGAACATGTGTTATAGACATTTAGAGGAATGAAAAGTAAAACAAAACAATAACTAAAAAACAAAACAAAAGAGTTGAAGTTCACTTGTGAAAAAAAATGTAAAAAAAATAATCAAAAAACTTCAAAAAACCTACCTCTTTTGAAGAAATCTTGCTCTACGATCTTCTTAGCAACGAATAGACACTTGCAAGTGCTTAGGAATAGCACAACAATCAACTTTGAACAATCTACGATCAGCCTTCAAGTCTATTCCAGCTTGTGCAAGCAAAAGAGAAAGTTCAGCAATGGAGGCAAAAAATCCTTTTTTCTCATTCACAAATTGGTAAATGAGTTTCACTTTACCTATTTCATGTTTTTGAGGCAAGTATTAGGGTTAGAAATAATAAAAAAGTCATTAAAAGTAAAAAACGAGTCAAAAAACTATTAAAAAAATGAAAAAAAAAGTGAAAAAACGTGCAAGGAATAGAACACAGGTTGGAAATTTTGAACCACTGTCAGACCTGCATTAAGGTTCGGACCTGGCGAAACCAGTCAAAATCACGAACCCGAATTACCGCGGTGGACCCAATTCCGGACCCAACTCGAACCCGACTCAAACCCGGGGCCTTCCTGAGCGAATCCGGTAACTTAGAATATTTGTAATCCTATAAGGATGCTTTTGCTCCTTATTTCTTAGTAGATTTTTATGCAATCTTGGTTAAATTTTTGTGTGTTGTTTTTGTAATATAAGAAATCCTCCAGATTGTGAGAGGCTGACCAAATAATACTCATCTTGCTATGTTTGGAATCAGTGAGTGAGAGCCTAAAGCTGTGTAGGGCTGCTTGCTTGTGAAGGTACCATTATATTCCATTTGGAACTATATGCAATATTATTTGTCCTTCTATGGTTCAAGTAATAGCTCATGGTAAAAAATCCTATTTGTAAGGTCAAAGTTGCACCTCTTTACCCTAGGCCTGCTTTCATTACACATTCTTTGGGCCAATATCAAAAACTTACCCTGATTTTGTTTTTTTAAATTTAATACAATTTTTATTTAATATTTAAATTCTAATATTTTTTAATTTAATATATGTTTAAAATTTAATATTATTTAATTTAATAATATATTTAAAATATAATTCTTTTAATTTAATAATATATATCAATTCTGTATAATAATGAGAATTTCATTTGAATAAAGACTAAGTGTATATATATATATTACATTTTTTTGGATGGACAAACCCAAAATGAACCAAACTCCAAATTTTTAGTAGATTTATTTCACAAATCCACGAGTCTTCTTCTAGCCCTTTACTCTTTTAGTGAATAGAACTTTCTTTGAACTTGCTTAGTCAAGTTTTCTTGCCAATGCATGAATCCAAAATTTGCACTATCTCCTCATACTGCTTTTGTAGGTATATGTTTCCCTCCAATTTTAATCTTTTTGCAACTGCTCTGAATCAATAGGACATGGCACATGGTAGGAGTACAAATCAAAAGTCTTGAATATTGAGGAAATATCCAAACCATTCCAATAGATTGATTCTGTACAATTCAATACCTTTCAAGGACCAATCTTCTTGGACTTCAATTCATTATATGTTCCCTTGGGAAACCAATCCTTCCTCAAATGTGCCATGACTAATTCTCCCTCATAGTAAGTCTTTTATCTTCAATGCTCATCTACACCTGCCTTATACTTGGTGCTACTTTCTTCTAGTTGTTTCTTGACTTATTTATGGACCTCCATCTGTTGCATGGAGTTCTTAGCTTCTGCTAACATGAGTTTCATTTTTAATCCTCAACATGAAATATACCATGCTAAATTGTTATACAAAATTTTTCCAATTTTCACAACTTTACGTATCCCAGCATTTCGTCAAACAGTTTGTTTGTAAACTGATATTTTGGTTCGTGGTTGTAAACACTTAGGAGTTTGGTTTAGTTTCTCAAATGCAATTCTCAAAAAATTCTTAAATCAATATACACTAGTATTGCAATGTTGACAATAATCCTATTCATTCATACATTCTTTCATAATGTTGGAAACAAAATATATAGATTTAAAAATAATGTTCTAGAATTACAAATAAATTATATTGAGTAATTTCTGATCTGAATTTAATTATCCTTAAAGCTGTATGGCAACAGGAATACCAGAAGGTACGACACCCTAAATGCGTACGACTTCCTTTGTATGGTACAGTGGCTATTAAATTGGCTGAACTCCTTCCTAAAGTTTTTATGGCGGCTGGCAATGCACAATGGTTTGAAGAAAATAGTTGACTCTTCCCTTTTTGACTTAGACCTCCTTCCACATCACCTTTGCTGACCCTTCAAAATATATATTGCTTCCTTTGTTTGCTGCGATCTCTCCTTGGGCATCGTACGGTCACATTAAGCTACAGTTTGGAATAAAGGAGAATAAAATCACCTTAAGTTTTATATTTGACCCCTTTCCATTTTCTATCACTGTGCCATATTCTGGAGGTGCAACTCCTTAAAACAAAATAGGGACACGAAATAACATAACTTACTTCCCACAAATGATATGGTAGGTACTTGCAGTTATGGAAGTATGAAATGAGACGGCTGCATCTAATATAAAATAAATTCCTTTAATTCTCTCTGCAGATATCACCGAATAAACCTTTGAAATTTGTCTTAAAATAAGACTTCACAAATTTCTGGATCTCAATCGTAATACTCCAAGTAAGAAATTTGTATGACTCCTTCAGCAACCAACTAGGGTAGAATCTTGCGCTACTGAAACTAGCATCCTTTAGTTTTTCATCCAAGGGTTTCGTGTTCCCAAAAACTCTTCAATTTCATCAGAATAATCAAGCATATTAAAAATGAGCTTCCAAAGCACTTTTGTATCTCTTTCCTAAAACCTAAAAATGACTTTACAAATTCCCGCACTTTTAATATTTTATTTAACCTCGGGAAATAAAGTGACTTATTAACTCCATTAAATATCCCACTAAAGTCACTTTATGAAACTCATTAAACTAATTAAATAATATTATCCATAAAATATGCTTGGTCAGATAATATTAAATAATTAAATTAAAATAGTCCCCGCTCCATGACTTTAGCCTACGGGAATAAGATAGACTAATTGATCACTTCGTATTACTCCTCGGGAAGGGACATTACACATCTATGACACCTCTTCGAGACACTCCATTCACACCTTGGAATGATGCCATTCATGTAAATCTGTTCACTGAATTGTTGTGCACAAATTTTCCTTGTGCCAATAGGGAGTCCAATTGTGTAGGCTTCTCTTCCACTAAACATGAGATAGTTGCCAAGACTTTGGTTGACAACCTTTGTTTGTCCATTTGTTTATGGGTGTTTGTAGAACTATAATTAAGTTGGGTGCCCTATTTCTTTCACAAAGTGCACTAGAAATGGTTGAGGAACTTAGTATCCTTGTACAAAGTAAACTTTGTAGTAACCCATGTAATTACACAACTTCATTAAATAATAAATTTGCAATCTTGGATGCTTCATTTAATTGTTGCAAGGAATGAAATGTCCAATTTTTGAAAAACTACTAACAACAACGATGGAGTCATTACGTCTTTGTGCATGACAATCAAGGACAAAATCCATGGATAGTTCATCCCAAGGTGTATCTAGCATGCACATCCAAGAAACAGCCAATGATTTGCGCTACTCTTTTTGCTATTTGGCATCTTCTACAGTGCTCAACAAATATTCTAACAACCTTGTGCAAACTTGACTAGTAATACTTCTCTAGCAAGGCTTGTGTCTTGTTTGTGCCAAAGTGGCTGCTCAGTTTGCTATCATGCAACTTGTAAATTTGTTTGCCTCGTTGACTTGTTTAGTATAGACAATTGTTGTTCCTAGAACATGTACTCCTCATGAATGAAATAGTCTTCAAATTAGCCTCTTGTGCCAGCCCAAGTTTCCAAGCATTCTTGCCATGCATTTGCAAAATTAGGATCTTGATGCCCACAAGTTTAACTGCCATCACTGATAGTAATGCTTGCCTCCTACTCAAGGCTTTTGCAACCTTATTGGTCTACTAGAGTGATGCTTCAAAACAAAAGAGTAATCTTGTAGATACTCTACACATCTCATGAGCTTTTGGTTAAGCTTTGCTTGGTTGTTTATCAATTTTGGCATCAAGTGGTCTATGTACAATAGAAATTCCTTTGGCAATAGGTAGTGCCCCCAATTGCACAAAACCCACAATATGGTGTACAATTCTTAATCATAGATAGAGTACTTTTTCCCAGTTTCATTCATTTTTTTTACTAAAATGAGAAGCTAGTTTACCCTCCTGCCTATTGTGCTGCAAATTGATATTTCTAAGTTTGTGCTGAAGATGGAGTTATTTGATGTCTTTTGATGAATATTTTGATGTGTTTGTTATTTGTTGTTTGAGTGAGCTTGAGTATGATTTTCAGTTGAATAATATGAAGAATTTAGTCGGGTATTCAAATACCAAGAGAGCAGTATTATATTACATGATGTCCATACAATATTAAGATAGTTTCTTTTTGCATGCAGCTAGTAAAGAATGAAATGCTTTAGATTTTATATTGTATGCAGCTGTTCAAGAACATTAATGCAGACCTGTGGCAGACATGATTGGTCTGATTTATGTTAACAATCTGATATGGGTTAGTTTATTGGTGTTTGGGGGCTGGTTATTATGTGTTTCTCTGAAAAATTTCAGTTTGGGGTTGTTGGGTAGAATGCTGGGTATGTGTGAGAGGAGTTTCTGAGTGTTGTCTTGCTGTTCTGTGCTTATTCTCTGGTCTGATTTATATCAAACATCTGAATCTTGGCGTTATTAGTCAAAGTGAAGAGATTAGCAGATTTGTGGTGAGTTATAGTTGAGGTTTCAGTGTTGGGTAGTGTTGCATGCATTTGGGTAGTGTTAATTTCAGCATATAGAAGTCATTTAGTGTGACCACAGTGTGCTTCAGTCCTGATATGTCAGTGAATACAACAGTTATGACTTTTAACAGTTCAGTTTCAGACCTGCAAAGTGAGTGATTTCTCATTCTGTTTGATGCCCATCGTGTTCATGGTGCTTTGGGTTGTGTTTTGGAGTAGTTTTCAGTTTATGCACTGGCTATTTTATTCTTTGGTGGTGACATGGTCTTCCTCTGTCATTCGCCCCACGACTTGTAGAGACAACTTGATACACTTTTTGAGTTTTGTGATCTTTGCCAGCTTGTGGCCAATTTGAGTAAAACCAAGGTCATGGTCTTCAATACCAATGGATGCTCATTCTAGTTTTCATTTCTTCCACAAAGGGGGGACCTATTGATTTAAACACTATTTATACTTATCAAGGACTTAAGTTTATAGGCCATCTCTCCTTTTGGCCTACCTCTCAACGTTGTCTTTGCAAGGGATACACCACATTTTTTGTTCTTGAATGCTAATGTTTTCAGGTACGTTTCCAGGATTCCTTTTCATCTCAGGTTTGGGGCCTTCTCTTAGGTCCTTGTGACGGAATAGATTAAGAGGGTTCAACTTAGGATCTAGTACAAACAGACAGTTCCATAGTCTATTGTCCAAGTGGAATTGTCTGCCCAATGCTTACCTCTCTAGAGTATCTTTAGACTCACTTGGTTTATACATAGGGTGAGATCTATGGTTGGTTGTGTTTCATGTTTTCATCCTATGGAAGACATCATTTTTTGGCACTCTATTCCTTAGAGTAGATAGCCTCTTTGAGTCCCCTAGAATGCCATTGTTGCTCACTCTTTGAGGTGTGTTTGCTCTTCAAATCTAGCAATGTTTCTTTGGACCCGCCCTTCTCCCTTTAGGTACTCCGTATGTGCTTCCTACCACCTTATAGAGAAAGAGGTCTAGTCAGTGTACAATGTCTATTATTATGCTTCGATAATCTTGGTTATCCAACTATGTATTAATTGGTTGTCGGCTTTGGGTAGTTATAAGCGTTAGTTGGTTGACAGTTGTGTTATACTTGGCAACCGTCGGGTCCTTTAAATACATCGTGTATCGTCAAAGAGAGTAGTATGATCTAGTCAAATTGAATTTGATCCTTGGCTGACCATCTCTAGTCTTCTTTTGTAATAATTTCATGTGCCAATAATGATATATTTTACGCATGTATTTGGTATGCATTGCCATCTCTATTATTGATTCATTTATTTAATTTATCAGACAAAGTAGTAAACATTTGGTGTGTTGCCTTAAAGAAATTGGGTCGGATTTGAGAGATTCATGCCCTTAGACCCTAATAAAGGTGGGAAGAGACCACAATGTGGTCAAGATCAAGAGATCGGATGATCTATAAGGATCATTGAACAAAGAGAACAAAGGAGATGATTGAGGGGTGAAGTTGAAGAAGGAAAAGGGTTTTTGACTGAAAGCTCGAGTCCACCCAAGAGCAGAAGCCGAAGTGTAAGTAGAAGTCATATTCGGGAGAGAAAGAGAACTTTCGTGACAAGGGAACACACAAAGAGAGAGTGGGTAGAAATAGCTTGACACCTATCTCTTCCCTATGAGGCATAAATGACCTTGCCGATGAAGCTAGAGAGTAGTTTGTGCCATGAATGTCGGACGAAGGGGAAAGTGAAGGAGAAAACACCAACCTCGCCAAAGAAGCGTCGAGATCATCACCGTTGGACGAAGGTTAATTGTTGAGCGAAAGGGAAGGCGAGGAAGAAACTACCAACCTTGCCGTCGAAGAATCGTGCATACTATTAAAGTCGGCCGAAGGGGAAGGCAAGGGAGAACTTACCAACGGTCTAATAGAGAGCATATGCCATATTGAAGATCTAATACAGATGGAAGAGCCAAATAGTGGAAAATTGGAAGAGCCAAACATTGGAAGATGGGAGCCGATAATGCAAGGATGAAGGGAGCATCGAAAGGACCTTGAAGGCAACTTGAGGGTGACGAACCCTGAAGAGAGACGAGTGAAGGATTTTGACGTGTTTGTGAGTGTAGGGAAAGCACCAAACATATTAATCAAAGCTCTCCAAACAACTTATCGTCAAAAAGGGTGCAACAAGGAGGCAAGATGGTGACTCCCTCAGCAAGTGCAAATGTAGAGTGGAAAAAACTTCCAAAATTCATAGGGAACAGGTCAGAGGATCCTATAAGGCATTGCAAGAAATGTGAGACAATGTGGGTAGCAAATGGCCAAGATGACAAAGCCTATTGGCTGAGGGCATTTCGAACAACTCTCAGAGGCATAGCGATAGATTGGTATACAAAATTGGACATAACACACAAAGCTCCGTTGGATGCATTGATGTAATGTCCCCATTTTAACCATCGTACCTCTTCGTTTAGTTTTAGCTATTTCGGAAATCCATAGGCTACTTTCGGATATGCGAATTTAGGGTTCCGCTTTCATTAAGTCTTGCTTCCAGCTCAGTTATGCTTTCTATTGGTTTTGAGGTAAACTTACTATTTTTGGCGGTGGCTATTTTTAGTAAGTCTAATTTTGGCAGTGGCATCATCAGCAGTTCAACTCAAGTCATCTTGTTATCCATCAGTTTCAGTTTGGCTTTGGGTTTGGTTTTCTTCATGAGTTGAGTTTATACTTAGTCAAATTTCATGTTTCTCAGTTGTACCCCATGCCTAGGAGTAATAACTTCATGTTGTTTTAAAAGAGGGTCCATTAAGGGGGTCAATTGTACATTTAATGATTTATTAAATGCTTTATTGTTGCAAAGTGAAGTTGGACGCCTAAAGGAGGTTGAGTAATATTTTATTATTTCAAAAAGTAAAATGCAAAAAAGTGGTGTCCCTTTTGGAAGTTGAAGTGATTCAACTTCTTGGAATTTGAAGAGTTCTTGTTGCTTCATTTGCCAACTGAAGCTTATATATTGTTGCTGTTTGAAGAGCTGATTATGTTATGTTTTGGAAAGCAAAGTTATGCTGCTGGTTTGAAATCCAGAATCCGGCTAAGGGAAAGCTTAGCAAATTTACTCCATTCTTCGGGCCCGAAACTATGGTTCCCTAGATGGTCTATTGGGGATGTGCTTCATGTAGAAGTGCATATTGAGCATCAAAGTGAAGAAATTTGGTGATGTTTTCAGTATTTTGTGTTGCTGATTTTCATACAGCTGAAGATGATTTTTGTATACAGCTCCTTGAGTAAATTTTATTTCATTATGGGTATTTGAGCTAACCATTTCTATGCTAAGGGCGATGCTATTTGCAGAAAATCAGAATTTATGATGAAGTGTGGATTTTTCTAGGAAGGCCGTACCTTTTCTAGGGCCGTACCATTAATGATTAGCTTGTATTGGGTGGGTTTCGAACTTGCTGTTTGGTGATTGTTTGGCACCTACAAACTCATGGTTGCTGGTCGTCTATCCTTCTTGAATGCTGCTCTGAGTTTTGGTGAGCTTTGAAGTTGATTTGAGGTAGATTTGAGCATTTTGATGTTTCATGGGTTGCTGGTTCAATACTTTCAGTTTGCTGTTTGTCATATCAGATTTATATCAGTTCAGATTTTGGCTTGTAATTTGGTGATTGAGAAGATTTAGAGTTGTAGAAATCATCCTTCAAACATTTGCATTGATTTTATCATTGTAACACTTGTAAATTGCAGATTTATTTCATTGTAAGGCTGTGAATTAGTAGTACTAATCCAGTCATTTTAATTGCTGCATTTACTTATGAATTTTAATGCCACTTTAACCCCTAGATGGTTCACCGCTAGTGTGGATAAAGAACATTCTAGAAGTTTATCTCTCTTATTTGCAGCTATTTCTATTCATTGTAAAGCTAGTTAGTAGTACTAACGGCTATTTCATTTTATTGCTGCAATTTATACTTGATTACACTCCCACAATTGAGTGGTTGAGTTTAGAATAAACATCTTTCTTGATTGTAAATTCCCCCCCACAAAATAAGTGGTTGTGTGGACTGTTTTCCCCCTACGAAATAAGTGGAAGAGAGGATTTAATGGTTGGTTTGCTGCCTTAATAATGTAATAATCTCACCCACTAAATAAGTGGAGTATTCCCACTGCTTGTGGATGCATCGGCATATGGTGTACTTCGATTCAGTTTATGCCTAATGATCCTCGACCATAGCCCTTTATCCGCCCAGCCCACATTGGGATCTTGGTGAACATTCTTGGTTAGAGTTACTTTCCATGCTGATTTGTATTTGGAGCTAACACTAATCAGTGACTTGTTGCTGGTTTGTGTGTTTAATTTTGGGGAAAAAAGTAAGGTGAATATCTCAATTGAAAAGAGCACTCCAAGAGGAATTCAAACTCTTTAGAGATGATAATGAAATTGTGGTAGAGATATACAATACCAAATAGGGAAAGCATGAGAATGTGCGAGCCTATAATCGTAGACTAAAGGAATTACTGGTGAAATTAGAAAACTAGCTGACTGATGGACTAAAAAAGGATGGTTCATCGAGGGGTTAATCCCTTCATTAAGAAAGAAAATGAAAGTTGTGCCTCTGTCATTGTACGTCGATGCTTACAATTGAGCGATGGACATAGAAAGTGAAGATAAAATGTCCTTGCATAGTAAAAGAAAAAAAAGGGGAAGATGGAAGTTCGGATGACAATAGCGATGATGAATAAGGAATGGTACAAGCACTTTGGAGGGACATGCTTCAAATGATGAAAGAATTGGAGGAGAACCACAAAGAAACTAACAAACTATGGTGTACTGAGTGCAAAGTTGAGGGGCACACAAAAGGTAATTGTCCTAAAAAGATGTTTTGTGAGATTTTCCAGGTTATGGGTCATTCAATAAAGGAGTGCCCATACAATTTGAAGACTAGGAGCACACAAGTGCTCTTTATGCAGGGAGAGGAGTCCACTCCATCAAAGCCACAAAATACATCTCCAGGTAGTTATTGAAATCAAAGAGGAAGACGAAGCCAAATACAATATGACCCCAAAGGACGCCCTATCATACAATGCTGACAATGTAGTGAATGGGGACACTTTGTGAGAGACTACTAGAAGCAAGACAAAGTGCAATTATTGTGGAAATGTTGTGGACCTAGAAACCATGAAGACATCGGATGTTTGAAGCAAAAGGCTAGCGTCAACATGATTGATGTAAGGCATAATGAAGTATTGGCCATTACTTGCGCCCAAGCAAAGAAGGCTTTGTACCTAGACCCACATATAGAAAAATAAATGTAACAAACTGATAACAATCCGAGAAAAATATTGCACTACAAGTACTTCAAGCTACTGTACCATTAAAGTAGTGGATTTATTACAAAGTATTCCTGAACTTTGAAATGCTAGTATATTGGGGGAGAATGAGATGGTGCATGCTACGACCGAATTGGAATCTATTGAGAATGAAGAACCAATAACTTAACCTTTGCTATCAGGTGACCAAGTGATTGACCCCATGTTACAGACAATTAACATGGCAAAGAAACCAATGGCGATGAATATAGAGATCCTTGGAAGACCAATAGAATTGTTGATGGTGTGTTTGGCGTGAATGTACTTCCAGAAGACACTTGGAGAAGTCTTGGCAAGCTGACCATTTGGTCGCCAATTTTTCAATTGCTGGGTGTAGATCAACAAGCTATTAAGGTACTTGGAGTTTTAATGGGACAAAAGGTAATCATTGGAACTCAAATTTTTTGGTTAAACTTTGTGGTCATTTCATTAAGGAAGAAAGTGAATGACACATTGTTAGGTCGGGTTTAGCTGGTAGCAGCCAAAGCCGATCACAACTGGAAAAAGAATACAATATCCATTGAGAAGAAGGGTCAGAAATATGTAATTGATTTAAAGAACCAAGCCGTAAGTGAGGAAGCAACTTCCTTTGATTCGTTACAGTCGAACTCCGAAGAAGAATGGACAAAGAAGCATGATTTGGGTCCAATAGAGCCGAATGCTGAAGGGATCCTAGAATTATAGTCATGTTCGAAGGATGAAACGAGTTCTTTCTAGGGCGTATTTCATTGGCAAATGGAGGATTATGAGGTATTTTCATCGACTTGTAATTTTTTCAAAGCTACAACTCTCAATGAAGAGCAACTGATGAAAGAGTGCAAAATTACTGTCGATACGTCTTAGAGTGCTCAGAGCAAAATATTTAACTTGGAACACACAAATACTAGTCAAGACAAATCAACTTCACAGAAAATTTACAAAAAAAAGAAAAAGAAAATTAGAAAATAAGGAAACAATGGTAAGGAAGAGGCAAAACTATTATTCAACAATTAAAGGAGAAAATATTAAAATGCTCAACTACATGCCCGTTTACATAAAAGGCTAGAGTACAAAGCTCGACTACATTAAAAGGTTCGACTAGAAAGTACAACCAACATCTTGTCATATCAGATGACAAGGAGCAAGACAAGTTTTGCACATCGTATGGCAAGGAGAAAGGAGTAATTTGTATACCTATGACAACGTCAACCTCTTCACATCGTATGACGATCTCAGTTGGTATGACATCATGGGACGACATCACTCAGCATGACATGCAAGCACATTGTACAAATTGTTCACATAGTATGACAATTTTTCATTGTACGACTTGGTTTCCCTCAAATAGTATGGTGGACCTACATAGTATTGTGACTGCTATCTTCACACTGTACGATACGATCACTATACACTGCGACAGTATCACCATCATTCCCTCATCATTGGCATAGTCACAACATACGGTACAAAGCTTTTCCTAATGTACGACAAGTAATCTATCTCATTCTATTGACAACTCCATTCATTGTACAATGTCATCATTTGGTCGTCCTTCACATCGTACGACCACTCTCTTAGAACATCGTATGGCAGTGGAGGAGGAAAGTTCAGACTGTACGGAAGAACAATGTACAAAGGACTTAGCATAAAGTATGACAATCAATAGTTCTCTTCAACATACAACTTGCATTTCCTTTCACTGTATAGCTTGCATTCCTTTTCATTGTAACCCACATTCTTCTTCACTGTACAATTTGCAAGGTCCTCCATCGTACAGGTTGCATAGCTTCCTATCATACGGCGTCAGAAAGGGTACCACCTCAATGTACATCGATAGTCCCTCAATGTACGACATTTAATTTCTATAGTATAGTGTGATCAATTTTGCAGCATACAGGGTCCCTGACATAGTGTATGATGTCCTTGGTAGGGGCACCACATCACCATATGACATCATGACCTTTCCATCGCATGGCTTGGCATATGTTCGTTAAACACTCCAAAATCTCTAATTTTTGGCTTTGTCAACATTGTTTGGAGCCTCTTAAAAAATCATGAAAATGATGTGCACCATGGAGTTTTGTGTGGTTTTGAAGGTCTTATATTGGGCTTGGTGGCGAGGGCTCCACCCCTCGACCTCGCCTTGTATCGCGATAGGGAGCATGCTTGGGGTGTTGCCCTTGGACCTTATTGGGGGTGCTGCCCCAAACCCTTGCAAGTGGCGTTGCCCCTTGATCCCGCTGAGCACGTTGCCTCTAGACTCCCATTGCATTCATTTGAATTGCCAAGTACACTCCAAGTCTAAGTTTGCAAAGTACGCTTCCAAGTTTTCTATAGGCCCTTGTCTATAATATCGTCATTAGATTCGCAAATCTTCTCTAATGTTACTTGATGTTTACTCATCATCTGGAAGACAACTTTTTCTTTTTGGAAGATGATGTAGACAGTGTACAATGTATTATTATTCTATGATAATATTGGTTATCCGACTATGTATTAATTGTTTGTCGGCTTCAGGTAGTTATAAGCGTCGGTCGGTTGATAGTTGTGTTCTTCTTGGCAATCGTCGGGTTCTTTAAATACATTGTGTATTGTCAAAGAGAGTAGTATGATCTAGTTAGATCGACTTTGATCCTTGTCTTACCATCTTTGGTCTTCTTTTGTAATAATTTCACGTGCGAATCAAGATATGTTTCACACATTTATCTGGTATGCTTTGTCATCTCTATTATTAATTCATGTATTTAATTTATTAGATAGAGCAGTAAACAAGAGGTGTTTGATTCATCAGAGAGGGCATTTACCATTTGTACATCTAGGTTACTTGGACCTCCCCTCTAGATTCTTAGCCCCAAACTAGCTTTTAACTTTGAGCATTTCTTATCGGTTGATGGAACCATTGTTTTACCCACCTAACTTTAGGATTAGTGGTCTCATGGTTTGATGATTCATGTTGGCCAGTTATGAGTTTTCTTTTATCATGCTCATGTACCACCATATTTTATAGAGTGAAATATTTTTGCTGCCTTTTTCTTTGCAAGAGGTGGAATTTTGAGGAGTAATTTTTTTTTTTGGTGTCTAGTCTACTGTAAAATTTGTGAGAGGTACTATTGTTTATATAGAGATTCTAGGGGTTCTCTATCTCCTTTCTGTAATGTCCCCGATTTTTGAATAGCCATCACTGAGTTAATT
>VDFB02243981.1:0-16590 GCA_007258455.2 Sequoia sempervirens | reverse complement strand
GCAGCGAATGCGAAATCAATTGTGGTTTACGCGAACGCGTATGCGTCGCGGCGCATTCGTTCACTACCCTAGAAAGCATTAAAAAACACGTAAAATGAGAAAATGACAAAGTAAGTTTAGGGTACGTACCGCTGGTCCTGAGCCCTCTGGCCGTCTGAAGGTCCTCACAATCTCGCCGCAGTGCTCTATCACTGGAATAACCATCGTAGCTGCTGTGCCTTTCGCTCTGAGCTCTCAGGATTTGCAAGGTGAATAGTGAAAGTGAATTGACTTTTACCCCTTTGACCACCTATTTATAGGGTGAAAATGACATTTTTCCACTGCGGTTAATACTGGAGGCTCATTTCCGCACCTTTGACCTCCCCGTAAGTTGCTTTAAACATGTCAGAATCTGAAACCGACTGCGCCGCTGTTTTTCTAGCCATTAAATTGATTTGTCGAGACCTTTTGCAAATTTTTCTGGTGCCGACCCAAAATTTGAAAATTTCCCGAGGGGGCAGGAATACTCCGTACCTTCACTGGGGCATATTCTTGACTTATTTTTCTTTGTCACAATGCGACAAGCGACATTATGACAAAGAGGGGCAAAATGTAGACACCTAAAAATGACCTAGGCCTGCAAGCTTCATTTTTACCACTTTCGTTCTAGCATAATTAAGTTATTTAATTATGTCCTTGGTCCACATTCGACTATTGATTAAATAATTCATAATTATTTAATTAATTCATGTCATTTGTTCCTCCTTGATTATTAAATAAATAAATATTATTTATTTATCTACACTAATACTCATTTGTTTTTAAATTAAAGAATTTCATAATTTATTTAATTTTTCCTTGTCATTTATAAGTTTTCTTGATTAATTAAATAATTTCATTTATTTAATTACGTCACTAATTAAGTCCCCTTCCTCTAAAAATTAAATAAATTCTTATTTATTTAATTTTTGTCCACTTTCCACTATAATTAAATAATTTTAATTTAATTATTTAATTATTCATTTAGCTTTTTCTCTCATTAAAATTAAATAAATTTGATTTATTTAATTTAGCCAATTCTCTTGAGTTTGAATTAAGTACAATTCTTTTGTCACATTCCTCCATAATTAAATAATATCTTTATTATTTAATTATTTACTGGTCACCTGGAGTAAATAAATTTTATTATTTAATTTCTCCAACAGCCTCTTTGTCCGTGCCAGTCTTATCTTCCAAATTAATTCTTGACTTTTGACTTCTCATTTAATTTCAGCCCTAGATTGAATTATTTTATAATTCAATCTCAACCCTTCATTCTTACCTGTTGCCCTAATTTTGACCTAACCCTAATGTGCACAGCAGCATTTAATCTTGATCATTGATCCTAGGGTTCTTGTCATCTTTTCATCCTGGCCGCACATTCAAAATTGCAGTTGTTATAAAAGGGAAATTTTGTTCTCATTTGCTCTCTCTGGCTCTCCCTGGCTCTCTTGGCTCTCTTGGTCTCTTTCATACTTAGATTTCACTTTATGCTACCATTAGTTTACAGTCATAGTCACTTACAGTCATAGTCATTTTAGTCCATTGTAGGGTCATTTTATTTTATGCAAATCCTTCAACACTTGCATAGGGCTTAGTCATTTGTCATAGTTGCTCACACAAATCTGAGGGCACATTTTATTTACTGCAAGCTAGGAGGTGTAACAAAGGTCAATCATGGAAGGTGGAGACTTAGGGTAACATTATCCCTTTTGTCTTCACATCACTTCCTTTGTGCTTTGTTATTTTCATAGGAATTTTATTGTTATTGTGCTAACCCCTCTAACATTATTTTAGAATTTTCCCTTGATCACAAATAGGATCAAGACCTAGCATGTCTGCATAAGACCAAGAAAAGTTGACTTGATTTTCTCTTAGAAATTCCATGAACTCAGGCACTTCTTTATCTATCATTGATGCAGCTAACTATAGAATCCTTGGTTTTTTTGAATTTTCAAGATTAACCTCTTTTGTAGGCTCAATCAAGATAGGCAATCACTCATAATAATGTTTGGGGAGAGTGTCAAGTATCCCATCATATGGTGCCTTAACAAGGTTTTCACCATCTAATACGCTCTTTGTTTTATCTTTTGTTTGATCTAACACTACAAGATTCTGGTTTTCACCATTAGATATTTCTTTTTTATTTTTCTTTTTGCAGCTAGGAGACTTGAAACTCTCTTGATTAAAGACTCTATGCCAAAAATAACTAGTGGAACAATCATTTGTGTCATCTATGGAAAGGATGTTCATGATAGATTCATCGCTTGGAAACATAGGTATATCGATAGGTTCAAATGAATCCCAATCAATGAGATTAGGATGAATCAAAGGTAGTGGGTCATTAGGTTGCATAAAATTGGCTATGGTTATGATCATAACAAAGTTGTCTATAGGATCTGAGGTATGGGGCAGATCAATGATGGTATTGTTCTCACGATAGTCTTGTTCATTTAAATCTGACTCAGTATCACTAGAATCATAGTTACCTTGTAGTTCAAATCCTTATGGTTGGGTCCCTGAACCTTCACCTGCAATTAGAGTTGGGGTATACTTGTGTATCCTATCAACCTTTTTGTCCCTCCAGAATTCATTATCCATGAAATTATGAATTGTTGTCAAACATGCTTCTCTTGTATTAGAACCTTCTTGCAATGTGAGGACAATATCATGCAACTACTTGGATGCTATTGCTTTTGAGTTAGTATCATAGCCTAGTCTTGTTTTATCTTTTGCAGCAAGTCCTGGAAGGTGAATAGGCTCAACTACTTTTCTCTTTCTGATAGGACCATTACCATCATAGCCCATCTTCTGCATGATTGAATACCCTTTACCATATTGATCAGTTGGTATTTTGACATTGAGGACTATTTCTTCTTCATCTTTATAGATCCAATTTAGAACTTCTCTATCCTCAAGATCTTCCATGGGGAATTTTTCTTTGATAAATCATCCATTAATAGTGTACTTGGCTCTGTTGGTGGTTGTGTTGATTTTGATGCTACAAATATCTATTACAGATAGAAGGTCATGTGACTGAGGATGTAGGTGGATTAGTGTTATTGTGAGTACTCCCCAACTCCATTGTCCTTGAACCGTAGTTGCTTGTCAAATATTTTAGTTAACTGACTGTTTTGTGTATCAACTTTGGGAGAAGTACTAGCAGGAGCTTCCCGATTGTTGGGAACCAAAGTATCTTGACTAGCTTTGATGTTGGCACAAGTCTGATTGTTTGAATTATCAGCTGGTATTGTGATCTCCTACCCATCATAAGGAAACTTAAGACATTGATGATATGTGGATGAGACAACTTGAATTTCTTGGATCCAATGACGAACCAACAAGATGTATGCAAGATCACAGTCTAATACTTGATAGAAAGTATTCTTGATAACAGGTCCCAATTTGATCGACAACATGATTAAACCCTTGGACACTCTTTCCTCATCATCGTAGGATTTTATAGTGATCTTTCTTTTGGGATCAATGGAGTCCTCAGAAAATCCTAAAGCCTGAACTAACTTCATGGTACATATGTTCAACCCAGCCCCTCCATCTATTAGTACGCTTCTAACATGAAACTTGTGGATCATGACTTCTAAGTATAGCGATGAATTATGGGGATGAGTCATGGAAACGTTATCTTTCTCAGAGAATGAGAGGCATGTGGGTGAGGATAAGTGTCCCACCATGGCTTGAAATCGGTCCACATCCAAATCAGTGGATATAGTTGTTTCAATGAGGGCCTTACTAGAATTTCCTTGTGCACTGGGGAAATCTTCAGGAGTTCTAAGATAGAAATGTGAGCAGGAGTTTTTATAAGTTGATTGAATAAGTCATATTGATGTTGAGGTGGGGGCACAATGGATTTTGAAGAAGCACCCTTTAAGACAACTTTATCTTACTTCCTTGTTGTTATGCTGAATTTCATATTCCATCTTTTCCTAACTTTATAACATTGACCTTATTTGCCGCCGCTGTAAATATGATTCACACTTTTTCTAGAAGACTCACCCCTTTTCATAGTTGGGAAAAGGGCTGTGAAATGCTTGGTGTTCTTTGTTTGATTGTTGGTGTCCTCTATTGTGATGGTGCTATTTCGTATTAAGTCTTGGATGACATTTTTCGTGGCTTAACAATTTTCATGCGATGGCCTCTTGCACCAATGATAATCACAATAGTATGCATCATTCCATGATAGAGGATTCACACTGGGTTTGAAGTTGCATTGAGGTGGCAAAGTAAGGACATTTTTAGCCATCAACTCTTTGAATGCAAATTCTAAAGTTTGACCTAGTGGAGTAAAAGTTCTTCTGCTAGAGAAGAATGAAGATCATTGTGGATTTGTGTTTGAGGAATTTCCTAAGGAATTTTTGTTGAACATATTGTTTCCACAGTAACCTTGATTGGTGTAATTCCCTTGATTGGGAGTAGAAATTTGATTCATGTTGTTCCTCAGAGGAGGAGCATTGTTTCCTTGATTTGTGACCGAATTGACGTTATTATAGTTATTGTAGTGAGGAGCACTTGGAGTACTAAGAACAAATGGCTTAGTCGAGACATGATTTGCATTGAAAACACTGTCATTCACCACATTTTTGTTGCAAGTCCAAAACTTAGATTTTTTTGTTGTGGTGATTTGAAGAGCTAGGATTGTCCTTATCAATTTTAAGTACCCCTCTCTTGACCAAAGCACCCTCAATTGTTATGGCATTATCAATAAATTTCTCAAAAGAGGGAGGAAAATGTAAATTCAAATGATAGCTCATTTCTGGATCTAAGCTATTGATGAAGATGTCCATCTTTTCCTTTTTAGGAATAGGATGTGGATATCTAGCGAACAATTTTCTCCATGTCTGAAGAAAAGTAATGAAATGTTCACCAAGTTTTTTATTAGATTTGTAGAGATCCAACATAGTGATTTGATGTTGGATGTTGTAGGAATATTGTGATATGAACTGGTTGATTAATTCCTGAAATTTCTTGATAGGAGGTGTGATTTTTGATAGCCATTCCATAGATTGGCCTCCAAGACTCCTAGGAAACAAACACATTAAGTGTCCTGATGAGAAAATTCTAAAGTCATGTTTTGGAAGTCTCTAACATGATCGAGTGGATCCGATTTCCCATTATAATGATCAAACTTTGGAACTTTGCAGTGTTTGGGAAATGAGATCATGTTAAGATGACGATCAAAAGGATAAGGACAAATATCATTGAGAACATATTTCTTCATTGTGGTTCCCCTTTGCATGTCTTTAATTTTTCCTTGTAGTGCTTTAATCTGTTGAGACAAGGAACTAAGATCAGACAAGGGTGTTTTATTAGGATTACTCTTTATGTTCTCAGTATTGAAATTAGGAGGAAACTTGGCTCCTTTGTCAGCCAAATACAAGAAATATTTCTCTTTGTTGCACTCTAAAATCTTTTCTAAGGATTTTTGAAATTTGGGATCTTGCTCAGCCTCTCTAAGGTGACATTCATCCTCTCTTTCATCATCACTATCTATAGGAGCTTTGCTCATGTCCCTGTATTTGTTGAAAGGGAATGGATTTTCTTCTCTTTTATCCATGTTGTTGAAAAGGGGGTTACGACTCACACTATAAAGGGGATTACTACTCTCACCTTCTTCTTGAGTTCTTTAGGTATGATCTTCTTGTTGAATGTCCTCTTTCAGCTTATTATATTGAGATCTTGTAAAAATTAGGCATATGATTTTGATATGTTCTTCTAGACTTAGATCACAGTATGATAAGTGCAGAAATGATGATGTCTTGATGTGATAAGATGAAAATCCTACGATATGATCAAAGATGCTCCTAACTCTTGATTGTGGCTTCCAATGATGAAGGATATTAGAATCCTATTGGGGAAGTTGAATCAATAATCAAAAACTTGTTTAAAAGATGCACTTTTAAGATTTGATCCTTATTTTCAAAAAAATGATAAGTATATCAAGTACCCTAGTTAAGATCACTAAATGATTTGGATGGGATGTGTTGGATATTCAATAGAAGTTTGTGGTAGATAATCAAAGTTGAGAGGTTGATTGTGATTGTGTCATTGTGAAAGAGCTCTTCTTTGAAAATAGGCTCATGAATATAAAGGCTCTACAGTGTACTCATCGGTAAATCCCCTAGCAAAATCTTGGTACCTATGGAGAAGCTCATGGTAATGAAGCAAGACGTTTCAACTTTTATAAAAGAACTTTCTACGTTGCAAGGTTTTCTTGTAACCCAAATGTTTCCTAGGTTTCTTGAGTCGATTGATAATGGATTTCTTAACAAACTTGGTTGATTTCCAATCTATAAGCATAGAAGAAATCTCAAGATGCTACTAGACCAAGGATGTTAGAAACTCAGATCTGTCAAAAGTGAAAATTCTGGAAAGTGACAGATGTGCTACTCTATGTCCTATATGCACTACATAAGCAAGCGTATGCTCTAGAGAAGACCTTATATGCGCTACAATATGTCTCAGATGTGCTACAGAAAAATGTTTTGATAGTGACTAAAAACTATTTACAAAATATTCAGCTAATGCGCTAAAACACTCAATGCATGAAAATAGGCTCTAAATGCACTGAACTAACCAGTGGATGTGCTAGAACAGACCTCATATGTGCTAAAATATACCCTAGATGTGCTAAAACAATTTTCTAAGGAAGTTTTCTAAACAATTTTGAACATTTTCTACTAAACTTTTGCATGTTCATTTTGGATGATCTTTTATCTGAATTAATGTGATTGAAAACACAACAAATACTCAAAAAATAGTATTTTTTTTTAGCCCTATACTAAACATTGAGTGTATGTTCAAAAATGTTTCCAAAAAAAAAATGTTTTCATAAGTTCTTACACATAATAGAAAATTCAGGCAGACTCACTGTTAGTGCTCAAGTAGGTCATCATAATAATCAACAACCCACATCTTAGAACAACATTGATTCCTGCAGTTGTGTCACCCCCGAAGGGTGGGTATGTGCAACATCATGATGGGCCAAAAAGTGGCGATATGATGGATTTTTGTAGGGTATGTGGCTGACGATTTTTTTTTACCCAAAATTGAGAATGAAAAGGGTTTTGTGCTGACCCCATCTTCCACCAATATAAATTATGATTTAACTACAACAATTATTATCCATTTCTATTTGAATTAGAACTAAAGTCTTCGATTGATAGGTTGATTGAAAATATTTAGTTAAACAAAGATTACATTTTTTAATCTAAAACATGGCCATATCTCTATGCTCGCATATTATAGATTTAAAAAGAAATGACTGTGAAATTTTGACCAAGTTAAGGTGGTTAGACATGAGCTTCTTTATTTTTTAAAGTTGTATTAAAAATCATAATTAATTATTTACTTGGAAAAAATTACCAAAATATATGCATCACATCGGGACATGAGTCCTACTTATATCTAAAAATATTATAAAAAATAATTATCATTTTATTGTGGTTAGGGTGTCAAATAGACACCTACTTTATTTTTTCCAAATTTAAGTACTACTTATATTGAAATTTCAAATTTTCACCAAATAGATTTTTATTTTTTAAATAAACCTATAGTTTAGAACCATTCAATTTGGCATAAATTATATTCTTAGATATTTTTGAAATAGACAACTTATTCAAATTTTACTTCAAGTTGCCTAACTCTAATTTTTCTAAAATTTTGCCACTTAAGGCATTTTTTTTCCATGATGATCTTGCACATACCAAGCGCTTAATGTTTTTTGTCTTTTTTCCAAGTGAATTAGAGTGATAGAAGTGGATACCGGATCCCATGAGCAAATAGTCCTTGGCAGTTATATGGTGAGTGTCTTGGGGGAAGATTCTTCCCTCCCCTTGCACTGTGATTATTAGGATGTTCAAAGACTAACACGGTTGGCTACTACACTAGGTTCTTAGTAATGGTTTCCATTGATGCAGAAATAATAAACTACCTCAAGAGACCTCCCAAACTTTAGAACAAAGGCTTTGGGATGGTTATATTGCACACTACCATCAAAATTGCAACCTTTCCCCTAATTTTCTTTTGATTATAGTGGGTTCAAAACTGGCTTTAGTTGTTCCCACTTAGGTCAGTCCTCTTGGGTGAGTACTTTTTCCCACAAGAGCAGGCCCTCTAAAGGATTTAAGAAAGCATGTAAAATTGCATGAATTAAAAAGGCAATTCTAGTATTCTGATCACCCAGTTAAGGGAAGAGCATAGACCTATTGCCGCAGACAAAGAAAATAATGTTCTTTTTAGAGACCAAATCACAATGATCTAAACTATGTGAAGATAATTGCTTCATGAAAACAAGTTATTCATTTTAACCGCAAAAATTATTGTGTGGTGACTATCCTAGATTGACTTTTCAGTCGGAAAAGGTCCTATTTGAAGAAGAAGACCTCAACCTTGTTTAATTACAACTTGCATGCGCTAAAGGATCATACATATTCACTAAAACAACTAGTCAATGTGCTAAAACAAACATCAAAAGCATTGCAAAAAACCTTAAATGCACTAAAAGAAAGCCTAAATGTGCCAATCTAAAAATGCATTTTTTTTTTACAAAATTTAATGAATTAAGCTAAATGTATGCGCCATTCAGTTCCCTATATGTACTAGTAATCTTCGACAAGCAATGAATGATTCCTAATGCACTGAAGACTAGAGAAGTATTGAAGCGCCTACGATGTATTGAAATAGCATGTACTGAAATATCTATAAATGCGTCAAAGCAAATTTTTATGAATAAAACTTCATAATGCAAACGTGTCAAACCGACAAATAGACAAGTAAAAATGGGCAAGGTCTATAGTGGAACACAAAAATGTGTGATTGATTGCGTGAGCCAATCTAAAGAAATATAAAACCAACACACCCAATAAGACATTAAATCAAAGAAACTGAATTGAAAATTAGAGTAAAACCTTAAAACAAAAAAGCTCCTTTGAAAGCATCCTAATGGTCCCCTCTATCTCTAGTAATTTTGTTGATTCCAGCTATTGCTCTTAGATTTTTCTAGGCTCAACAAATAGTCCTCCCAGAGAATGAGATTGTAGATGATGGATGCATGCTATGCTAAGATATGATTATGCTGATTAAATGATGCATGATTGCAGATTGCTATGATTAATTGATAAATAAACTATGATACGGTAATGCTCCCACCTAATAATAAATGCCAAATAAATGAATTATTCTCCAATCACCTAATAATTTTAATTGTCTCTATGCTTGGATATGCAAGCATATTTATAGAGATTTCAAAGGATTGTGATTGTTGATATGACTAACGACTGTGTGGATAATCCTAGCATATTGAATAGTCAAGATGAGAAGACCAGAGAAAAAATAGAAGAAAATAGAAAGCATGATTTGCTTCCTTCCTTTTCATGGAAGATAGATGAGATGATAAAAAATCATCTTTTAGAGGATTTTGAAATATTTTAGAAGATAAACAATGAATTCAATTATTTATTTTGGGTGACATGGATATTTTTCCTCAATTAAATAATCATTTAATTAAGACTAAGAATAATAAAGATTTCATAATTAAATAAAATATTTAATTAATTAGAAGAAATATTTGAATAGAGAAAGAAAAAAATATTTAAATTTAATTAAATCAAATGACTTAATTAAATTCAAAAGGTGATAATTAATTCAGATAAATAAAATGTATTTATTTAATTAATTAAGTAGACATATGAATGTGAAATAATTAAATAAAGTGAATTTATTTAATTAAGGTGGAAGAATAAAGTGAATGAACAATATAATTAAATTAATTAAATTTAATCATATGTAGAGGACTTTAGAGAAATTAATTAAATAATAAATATTTAATTAAGTGCCAAGATTAATTAGACATGACCAATTTTATGCATATACAATGATGATGCCTAGGAAGTGCACAACCTAAGGCATAAATAAATGACATGGGTTGTTCTTCAGAAGGACACATCTGAAGAATGACCAATAGTTGATAGTTTGACTAGTTTTTCCTGAGTTTGACCAAAGTTGAATGGATGAAAGAATTGGTTGCATGTCCATGTCGACATGCTAATGTAATTTGTGTGCTAATTAAATGATTGCCAAAGTTTGTTTGAGGAGTTGTTTGTTTTAGAATAATTTGTTTGAATTGAAGACATTTGATGTGTGTGCCAGTGCAGTCTCATGAATCCTAATGGAATGACCTAGTGTGGCCTCAGGCACTCATCAATTGATGGCCTTGCCTACGTCATTCAATCATAGACCTCGTAGTTTGAGATGACCAATGACCTTGTCTTGATTGATCAAAGATTGAGTCATGATTTTATTTTGACAAACCTAGGACTAACCAAAGGTCTCAGGGGCCCAAAGATGATCCTTGCCTATGTAGAAAATGCATAGAGATAACGTAGTTTGATAATGACTTGGACTGACGGACATGACTAACTCAACAAGTTATGACTTTGTTTTTTGGATTTTCAAGTGTTATTTGGATGTTTTTGTGTTTTTGACATATGTTGATTTTTTTGTATTTCTTCAGGACATTTTTTAATCTTTAGGTCTTTTTTCCTGACATTTTCTGATTTGTTTTTGTCTTTTTTTAGGACTTTTATGATTTTTTTGTCTCTTTTAGAGACTTTTTATGATTTTTGTGTCTTTTCAAGACTTTTTATGATTTTTTTTGTCTTTTTTCATAACTTTTTTGATTGATAGGACCATGTTCCATACCCACTATAGTCAAGTGATAAATTACTACCCCTAGTTAGGTCTAGGACTAGCCAAGTTTGAAGGATGTGTAAAAGTACATGCTTGGCATGACATGCAGATGCTAGATCTGATGTCAACCATTATGAGCCATGGAAAAAAATGGCAGAATTTTTGTGATAGGATATCATGATGGCATCAAAAAAGTGGGTGTTTATTATGGACTAAGGTCAATAGAGTGAAAGTAGATGGCAAAGTAAAGACTGACTACACATGGTGCCTATTTTCCAGGTTTTCACCATGGTACTTATCCAAAGTGCTTGTTTAGCATGTTTTCACTATTGGATGAATTATCTCTCTTTACTATTTTTGTCATTTTATTGTTTTTCCATTTGTTTGGTGTCACCAAGATGCTTGTTTGCTAGGTTTTCATCAGGGTGACGATTTTTTTTATATTTTTTAATTTTTTTGTATTTTGATGGTTTTCAGCCAACATCTCTGATGCTATGCATAGAAATTTTGGAGATGCCAACTGTTGATGGGTTCTGTCAAATTTTCACCATCTAGAGTGACAAACTAGTATGCTCCAAAACTAAATGAGGTCATGATTATGTAAGGACCCAACCAATTAGGTTTGAAATTGTCGTGTTTCTCTATGTCAGACTGATTCTTACTATTTTGCATTAGGACCAGGTTGCCAATGTCAAACTTTTGGACCATGACTCTCTTTTAATATCTGTGAAAAAGGCAATGCTAATATGCCTATAAATGACTTAAGGAATTTTTTCTGCATTCCTCTAACATTTCCAGCTCATGCAGTCATGACTATCTATACTATTCATCATCAATCAGGCCCTCTCTCGGAAACTCTCAAATATGGAATTTCAACCTCCATAGCCAAGATGGCTTCAGCTCTAAAGACCAAGGCGAATGGGGTGGCACCTATAGGAATGCGAATGATGGTATGGTAAGACCACAAAGTAGGGTTAAGTTGTCTATGGCAATCATGACTAGTGTCATTAACGATCTTCTTAAGAATTTTGACAATCGTCTTATTAGATGCCTCAGCTTGACCATTTCCTTGTGGGTAGTATGGCATGGAGAAATGATGTTGGATGTGGAAGCATTCACAAATCTGAAAGACATCTTGATTTTTGAAGGGATGATCATTGTCTGTGATGATGGACTGTGGGACACCATACCGATAGATTATGTAGTTGAGGATGAATTTGGAAATCTTCTTTCCAATTATGTATGTGAGGGGGATGGCTTTGATCCACTTAGTGAAGTAATTAGTGGTGGTGATAATGAATTTATGGTCATTGGAAGAGGTAGGATGGATTTTTCCCATGAGCTTGATTCCCCATTGTGTGAAGTCAAATCACTATGTATTTGATATTGGTGACATGTTCTAACAAACTTAAGTGCATCTTTCTCCATTATCAGATAGTAATACCCAAGTCTTGTGATCTTCTTAGCTAAAGTAGGGACACTCAAATGAGATCCGCATATACCCTCATGTACCTCACATAAGGTTGTTCATGCTTCATCAGTGTTGAGACATCATAGAAGGGTATTGTTAAAGCTACAATGGTATAAGGTGCCACTAATGATGGTGTATCAAGTGGCTTTACGGATAAAGGATTTTCATTGGTTATTGGATAGGTTGGGGGAAGGGTCTAGGACTGGAGATAGTCATATATATCTTGATACAATGGTGAGTTGGTACCAACAAGCTCACAAACCATTTCTGACTCCAGAATGTCATATGCAGGAACCAAAAGCTCTTCCACCAAAAACTCAAATTGCGGCACATTGCTAGGAATGTCTAGAAGAGATCTGATTGTAGCCATTATGTTTGTTGCCTTGTTTTATTCCCTAGGAACCTGATCCAAAGCAAGCATGTGGAAATATGACTGAAAGTTGTCAAACATTCTTTTGTAAGGCATTAGCTTTTGGTTCTTGGTGTCATATTCATTGTTGATCTGCCTCTCAAAGATTTTCAATATTTCAAATACATATAATTAGATTGGCTTAATAGCAATCTCTATTTTTCATCTCTCACAGTCAGGTTTGAAGACCTTTGAATATATATATTCACATAAACAATGTCAAACTATTTTCCAACTATCTTTCTCATAACTGATTCTCAAATCAATGAATTCCATTATTGTTTCCAAACAACCCTAGAAGCCATACATCAAATTCCATTAGGTTTTCAAAAAAAACCCTTAGAAAAGATTAATACTTGCAAACCCTAATTATGAAAATTGATAAAATGCATTTCCAATATGAGCACTTTAAGGAAAACTAACTGAAACTAATCCCTTTCTCTTAAACACAAATTCCAAAACCCTTTAACAAAAATTTTATACCTCTTAAACATTTCTCACTTTTGAGCACGATAACAACCTCTTATTTCTTGAAACAAACCAAAGAATAAAGGCCTAGTGTTACCTATTAACAAATGCAAAGAATTAGAAATAAGTTACCCAACTTTGAGCTCTTTCAAACTAACAAGCTACCCAATATTCTTTCTTCCATGTTGGCTCCAGGTGGATAGGGTTTCTCTCAGCCCCATTCAATATTCTTAGTTAAGCTTTACAATGATCTTTTGTTAAACAAAACTATCATTTGGAGTCTGATAAAAACATAATGAATGTATTTTGAAGTTTGAGATACCATTATACTGTCGTTGCCAAGTCAACCAACAATCAAGACTTGAAATGATGATGTGTCTGATACACATCATTTCCATGCTATTTAAAACATGTTTATCATGCCAAAACATAGTCCACATGGTTGTTTCCATACATGTGACTCAATAGAAAACCAACAACCATTTATATGGTTAGATATGTATACAAACCAATAGTCATAAAATGACTTAAAATTTAAACCAAGGCTGACTAAAATATATATGGCATAAGAAAGCTGATAGTTATTCTTTAATGACTTAAAACATTATCAAAAGATGACAGTCATATGTATATATTACTTTAAACTTAAGCATTTCCTTTTAATTGGTGGTGGCCATAAACTTATGTGACAAATAATGTTATGCCATATGAATAGTGCTAATGACAATGCTTTTGTAATCTGAATAAGACAATAATATAGATATATCAAAGATGACTTATGTGAAGTCATAAAATTTTACATAATGAGCTATGCAATTTCCCACAAAGTGATCACCATATGATGAGAAAAAACCACTTAAATGGAAATTCTAAAAAAAATAATACCAAATGCTCATCCTTGAAAAGAGAAACATGTTAGCCAAGAACAGTAAACTGGATATTTCAAAATGAGCTACCAAATACTTTCACCTTGAGTGACCTTGAAAGAATGATATATCCTTGCTTATGAGAAGAACATGATAGATATTAGTACCAGATCCAATAACCATGTAACCACTAAAATAACTACCATCATATAAATGAAATCTAAAAAAAATATAACTAAGAAAAGCCATAAATCACAGTTATGAATAACACTGTAACTGATCAAAACCGTGAGTAACATAATGATGTCATAACATGATCCATAACATGATCAAATCCATGAATTCAATGATGCCATAACATGATCAAAGCCATGAATTCCATGAATAGTGTTGTCACCAAGATTTTGACATCAAGGAAAAATTAATTTCAATTGAAAGCCAACCAAATCCCACTTTGTCCTTGATGGAAAAACTACCATCTCTCCCCCTTTTTTCCACAATGACAAAGAATGAATAGAGGAGAATGTGAAATGCCATGAATATATAAACAACTGAAGCCAACCAATTATCCAATCAAAACCAGCTACAAGAGAAACAATTGAGCAACAAACGGAAATAGATAAGAGAGCTGTAAATGAGAAACCATAAAACCAAGCTCCCCCTTCAAAGAGGCTTCTTATAAAGATAAATAAAAAACTGGTACAAATATTTCTCTCTGAGTATCTCATTTTTGTGTTCCAGTTAACATTAAACCGTGAGTCCCCATTTATTTTCTCAAACTACACATAGTTACAAAACAAGAACATTCAAAAGGGGCCATTGAAGTCACCTTCAAACCATTGCAAGCATACTAGCAATTACCATTCCAATTGCAAACCTTATTGCAGATGTGAAAAATTCTTTATTCAGTGACCCTATATCTCTTAATCTCAGATTTTTGTTGTCTTGCTACCACTATTTTTAGTATATACCTGTCACCTCAAAGAAGAGAAGGTAGATGCCAACAAGAATTATGCAATGGATCCACTGATCAACAATATATAAAATGCCAAAAAAAAAAATCTCTAGGTAACACACTACAATTTTCTCCCTCTAAATCTATAAACTGGAGGAATTTACAAAACATGAATGAAATATCTCAATGATAATTTTGAACATCATAAGAATACAATTCAACCCCAAATGTAGCATGATGATATACCAATCAAATTTGTTGACAAATGAAACATTGAAGTATACCCAAAAGTCTTAACAAGGTTTGTATACATCAAACAAGTAGATGCCACTATCATACTAAAGAAAATCAATCTGCATACAAGTCTCTATACAAATATCATGTCTGTATTTTTCCATAATGTAACTTTGAACAACCAACTTCCTATAACAAACAACTATCAAGAAAGTAATGATCACAAGAATCATAAGCTATTGATACTAGATCTTTTGTGATCATATCATAACTTTTTTACAAGATATGTAGGGTTTCTACAAACTACACCGAGTGAAGAAGAATATACAATCTTTTGCCACTATAGGATGTTCTCTAGTGTAAATGATTATGTATACAATCTTTCTACCAACTCTTCTAACATTCCATCACAACCAATTCCATAAGATTATTAATGTATTGTTGATGCTCCAAATGGCATAGCAATAGTTAAACAAATATTGCTACTTGTTTCCTTTTGAAAGAGAAAGACAACACATGGATATCTTAGCTCCCAAGGTCTTTATAGTTGGTTCTCAACTGTGCTAATGTTGCTCAATGGTCAATGTAACAATAATGTTCAAGGGGCCTCTGGTGTTGAGCTTCTGGATCGTTCTAAGGCCAAGCATGAACTTAAACCTACTCTAATTGGGGTTTTTAAATAGAAAAGATGGTCGAGCTGGAACATAAAAGAACAATAATTCATCCAACTTAACTAGATTTGTTACCTTTCAAGGAATTCCTAACTAAAACTGCAGAACAAAATTGACTTGTGATTAACACACAGTTTCATTCATTCACAGTGCTAATTTCAACAGCAAAGTATTAGTTACCATTTTAAATAAAACACAAAATAACATTTCATTCCTTGAAGGCTTCATAAATCAAATGATTAACTTAGGATAAATATCATTCAGGAACACAATGTGAAGTAGATTAAGATCTGATTGCTTCTACAATTAGTGAAACAAATAAGCAATATTTACAAAGCTGACACAATCACCAATGTATAGAAAATTTGTGCCTTCAAATTGTTTCCATTTATACTAAGAGAACTTGGAAAATACATTGCAGGCTTCTGTTGAATCTAACTCCTAACTAAGAAGGCAAAAGAAGCTCCCATTACAAAGAATCAGGATGCAGCTTTGTCTCCTCTATCTTCTAGAAAATTCCTATTCTTGAAAATCTATCTCTGGACCTGTCTACTCTATTATCTCCTCTATTTCTGCTAACTTCTTCTAACTTTTTCTAACCTTTTACAAAGAATCAGGAATGCCATATATAGAGAGTGTACTAAAAAGAATGTGCTGTCCCATGTATTAGGGTTTACAAAATATCTGCTTTCAGGAGGGTCAACTCTCAGATATTTTGTAGCTATAGCATTATCTCTAGCCTTCATGTCAATCTTCAAACTCCTTCGCAGAGCTGCCTTGAGTGCTCTAAAGCA
>VDFB02243980.1:0-26456 GCA_007258455.2 Sequoia sempervirens | reverse complement strand
ATGGGTGCTTTCAGCCTTCTTCATTGTATTCTGCTGTTCCTGCTCATATCTATTTCTACCACAGAGTTTATGCAAATTTCTATGATGACATAGATGTGATGTGGGGCGCCGTTAATGTCAGCATATTCAGTGATGGTCAGGACTTGGAGCTTTCTCTCAATCAGGCCTCCTCGGGTAAATTTTATTTAATCCTCTTGACATTTGCATTCATTTCCAAGTACCCACGAATGATTATAGACTGATGTTTTATCCAATGTGCTTGGGTCCACTGCATAGATTGATTAGGTTCAAAGGATGGTTATCAGATACTCTGAGATGGGTTTAGTAAACTTATATGAAACAAAATAAACTGATGTTTCCTTTTGTTTTAGGATCATTAATCCAATCAAAGGAGGAATTCTTGTCTGGGAGCTTCAGTATGCTTATGAAGCTTGTTGCCGGAGATTCGGCGGGCAAGTAACCACATTCTGTGTGAGTGAAGCGTCCTTGGGTGCAGTTCTAAGGATATTTCAAGTTTAGGGCAAGCAGAAGATAATGGATCGCAGATCGGCTTGAGGTAAATGAACCGGGCCGTTCTGATTTTATAAATCAGAATTGGGTTGTTCACGTTTTATTAAAAAATCTAGTTTTTCACGCGGATATGATGTTCATTGTCGTAGAATAGTTCTATTATTTTGTTTCCTTCAAATTCCGGGCATTTCATTATCAGATCTACTAGTGTTGTGGAGAGCGCAAGCATTAGAAATCCTTCCTTGGACCAAATAAAGCAGATTACTGCTGAGCTGCAGCGTAATGGCAGGGCGGAAGGCCAGAGCGTTTTCTACCGGTTTCAGAATGCCACTGCAACAGAAACGGAAGAAGGAACAACCACAAACATGAAGTAGTATTGATTAGAAGGCAGGTTAGTCAAAAAAAACAATGTGAATAACAAACTCATAAGAATCTACCTGCCCTTGTAATCAGTACTACTTACATGTTTGCGGTTGTTCCTTCTTCCGTTTCTCTCTTGCAGTGGCATTCTGAAACCAGTAGAACACGTCCTTGCCTTCCGCCCTGCCATAACCTACCAGCTCAGCAGTAATCTGCTTTATTTATTCAACCGATGGATTTCTTGTTCGGCTCATGAAAATGGAAGTTCAATATACGCTTATGATCTTCAGTTGGCTTTCACCTACTGCAAAAGCTTCTAACGCTTGCGCTGTCCACAACACTAGCAGATCTGATAAGCCTGGAATCTGAAGAAAGCGAAAAAATAGAATTATTCTACGACAGTAAACAACATCATATCGAATGGAAAAAATTAGATTTTTAATAAAACGCGAGCAGCCCATTTCGTTTAATAAAATCAGGACGACCCAGTTCGTTTACCTTCAGCAGATCCGCGATCCATTATCTTCTGCGGGACCTAAACTTGATATATCCTAATGAATCTCCTTGCGTGCGTATGCAACTTAGCTCTGAGGGTGACATGCATGACGAGATAGATATGGAATTTCTGGGAAATACTTTGGGCCAACCCCATATCTTGCACATTAACATCTTCGGTCGAGGTAAAGAGGGTAGGGAGCAGCAATTTTGTTTATGATTCGATCCCACAGCTGACTTACACAACTACACCATCCTCTGGAACGCATGGCAAATCATGCAATTTCTTTGATTCATCATGTATATATTTTTCTATCAAATATTTTTTTCGATCACATTTTATGATCTGTTATGAAAATAAAATGATTTACACAATCGGATGTAAAAACTCCAAAACAAAAATATATGGAAGCCCCAAGTATTGATTTTCACATACACAATCAGCATGTTAAAGAGAGCCAGCGATTACTAGGCATGATTAAATCGATCTACTGTCACGAATATTACTCAACCCTTGAAATTGTAAGATTAAATTTCAATCCTTCCATGGTACAGTTAAGAGACCTCAAATTGACTTCTAGTTTATCCTTCATCTGAAAAGTTGATTCTTTCGAACTTGAGTTCTAATATTTCTTCCCATGTGCACATTGAATTACCATGAAAAGGTTTTCGAAATGTGAAAAAAATTATGAACAGCACAACCTCTACCATTATTCGTTATGGTGGTTTCAAATGAATATTCTGAATCAAGCCATAAACATCCATTAAAGAATAATGGAAGGTTAATTTTTGTTAGATACTGTAAGTTGAAATTATGCTAGTATGGATGTATGAAAAATGATATCTCATGATAGGTATGGTTCCTTGAAGTCATGAGTTTAGTCAACAAAGCACAAGGTAAAAGTCTATGCAAAGGTAGGTTGAAGAAATGAAAGTATAGGAGAGATTATCTTATAGGTTTATCTTTAATAGAAAAAAAATGAAAACGATTTGTTCTATGATGAAAGTTTCTAGGTATCAAGATACAAAATAACAGATCAAGGAAAATAGATTTGGATTCAAAATAGATTTTCTATTATAATAATATTCAAGGTATAAGTTTATCAAACTCTTTTTTTATTGGGAATCTAACTGTCATGTTCAAGATTTTACACCTTGGACACAACACAACCATTTTATTTTATTTCTTTTCTAAACTACAAACGTATAAACCTTTAATGAATGATAACCATGCATAGATATGGTGTATAAACTATATGCATCAGGCAGCCTTATTATTTAGTTTTTTTTGCTAAAAGTTCACAAAATAAATTTATGTGTTATAACACCTCTCCAAGGATCATGATGACTTTATCCTTTAACAATAATTGAATAATGGTAATACTAATATTTAATCAAATACATTAGGGATGTCATTCTTAATATTAAAATGATAAGCTAATAGTAGGATTAGTATTTAGCCAACATAATATTATTATTTTCAAATCTCAATCTAACATTAATACCTTATCTTTAATTTTTAACCCAAATAATAACAATAATATTTATTTGCCAATTTCAATACAAATTTTATTGCTATTTAATCAACTAACACTAATGTTATTTATTTACAAAAATAATATTACTAAAATAATGTTGGCATTCATTGCATCCCACTATTCTTTTAATATAACTAATTTACTAATTCACTACTACCATTTTCGTTTTATATTAATACTATTGTTTTACTTAAATCCAATATTTCTTAATACCAATATTAACATGGGTTATTTTAATATTGATTTTTATTTTATTTTCACCTTAATTTTTTTGTTTTCTACCTAATAATAATATTCTTACCCATAAGTTAAACCCCATGAATATTTACATTTCCCCTCTACAATACTAGCGCTTGCACCTCAGCAAGGTGCAATGGTTACGCCGATAGCTGGATATACTCTGGCAGTATATTGAAAGGGATGGAAAAAAACTGCAAGAAAAATGAAAATTGCTTTTCTTAGGACTAACTATTTATAGCAAAAGTCAGTTGATGATAGGATGCAAGCTACAAAGTAAAATCAGACTGTAAGGAAGAAATCATTGCGTGGCTCTTCACTCTGAATGGATGCTTCATTCTAGAGACTCTCAGGCTTCTCAGTGATGAATCACAAAGGAACCTAGATCCTATTTTTAATAGAAACCGGGTCCGTTCTTGTCAATTAGATATCCTAACTGATCTACTATTGTTTGAAAATCAGGTTCCCATAGTCCTCCTCCTTGGGCTATTGCAAATGAAGTACAATTGCATAGAAGAAAAGGCAAGGATAGAGTTGCTTAGAATGATTCGTGATGGTATAGTTTCCTTGGCTCACCCTTTCTTGCAGCAAAAAAGAGGGGAATCGCCAACAGAGCATTATGAACGTGAGAAAAACTTGAAGGAAGAACCCAAGTTATAAAAATCTGAAGCAATACAACCACATTTTGGGATTTTTCCATGATTTCATTCTGCAGGAGTCGAAGATTACCGGTGAAGGAGAAAAGGCAGGGGATATTCATATTACAGTACCAGAGGGCAGACACCATCGTTATCTTCGTGGTCTTCATTGTCATACAACAGCTCATAAACTGAAGAAAGAGTCTAAGTATCAATACCTCGTGGCTTCCGCTACAGAGTTATACAAGAGGGGAATGATGTTTAAGTCGTACAAGGGAGTTCCCTCAGCAAAGGACCTCTGTTTCGACGAATAGAAAAATACTCTGTTTCTCCCTGTGATATGGCTTTCTGATGCTACAGAATTGATCTTCAGGAACCTCATGGATGTGGACATCTGCCAAGAAAAAGAATTCACCGTTATTTTAGAGTATGTATTTCTGATGAATAGTTTGATGGAGACTGTGGAGGACGTGGCTTTGCTCAAGAAGAAGGGAATAATTTAGAGCTCCATTGGAACTGATGAGGAAGCGAGTGACCTGTTCAATGGTCTGTGCAAAGGAGTTAATTTCACTTTCGCTGATGAAGATAGGTTTGTGGCATTGAAGAGTGGTGTTAATGAATGGTACAAACAACGGACTATGGTGAAAATTAGTGCGTGGGTGGAGAGTCATCCAAACCTTGTGAACAGACTGGTAACTCAAAAACACAGAATTATTCATCGCTCCTTGCTGACACTGTGGTTCCTAAGGATGAAGGGCCTGAAAATACAACTGGGGTTAGCTCCAAAGTATTATTTCAAGTATACCATAGTTAATAGTTGGACAAAATTTTGTTGGCTCTTTCATATTAAAGCTTCATTTCCTCTACATTTCCATATGGAAGGCTTGGCAACATCAATGAAGAGAAACCAAAATCGTGAAATAACCAATTCATTGTTGTTTGACCACCCACTTCTTGAGAATCAATTAGCATGTCAAGCAAGATAATGTATCAACAAGACCCTGAACTCCAATGCCTATTGGCCTGTGGCGCATGTTAGATCGTTTGGTAGTTTCCACAGGATAGTAATTCACATCAATGATTTTGTTTAGGTTCGCAGTAAATATGGCTGTGACTTGTTACATTGTTGCAAAGATTAAAAATACATTAACCAAAACCACAGAGACAAGTTCAACACAACCATACAGAAAAGAAAAACTAATACATTATAAAATGGAAATCAGAAATTGACCTCTCCTAGCTTATCAAAATCAAAGTAAAGGTTATAAGAACCCCCGCTGCCAACAAGCTTAGATGGATGAGATTTAGTTGGAACCCCCTACAAGAAATGGCTCCCAAATTAGTTAGAAGTCCCATTGTGAAATATTCAATGTAGTGAGAAGAAGCTATTATCATTCAACTCACCTTTTCTCTTACAAAACTTGGTAGAGCAAGCAATGCCAAATTACAGACTGTAGTTTCTGTTGGGCTAGTGTACTTGATAATATCAGTGCAAAGGTTTGAGGACTTTTTTGCTCCAAGATTCTGTTGATTTCTCTTTCTATTGCAGTGATCCTGAAGCCCAAAATAGGATTAGTTCTTCAAACAAACAATGAAAATGCAATTTAAAAATTAGCTAAATTCCTCAAGAAAATATTAACTTACCTTGAATAGAAGGTAAGTGTTTTCTATTTCTATCTGAGCTTCCAGAATTGCAAACCACAGCTTGTGGGCTTGCACGACTTTCTTTGCCTTTCCCTGATCCAATTATCCAATCTTTGAGCCACAATGCATTCCAAGAACAGATTCACCGAAACAAATAAATTAAGTAGAGGGAAACAAAGGCTTTACTTGCTACTCATATGTCAGGTACAGTTTTCAAACTCTTCACCCCAGCAATTTGCTAGTCCAGGAGATTCATTTGGACAAAACAATGACCAGGTAGCATTGTCTTGGACCCTCTTCATAAAGAGATCTGCAACCCAGAGCTCATAGAACAAAAAACAATAGCTCTGCTCTCTTCCTGTAAGAAGGCCCAAATTGATTTCGTGAGACCCTAAAATGTCAAACAACAATTTTAACAAGTTTTTCCTAATTACTGTCAATTACTTAATCTCACAAACAAAAGTAAAATTACCTTCACATGGTTCTTTCTCAAATCAAGAGAGTCAAAGACAACAGCATGCCATGGCTCCAAGTATACAACAAAGGCACCTGCAGGAATATTGTTATCAGATTGGGCGGCTTGCCAATTTAATTTAAAAACCAAAACATAACAGGTTATATTTCATATCAGCTGCCTCTTTGTTACCATTTACACTTTATGACCATTTGGCTACCAAAAACTCTAGTTCAACAACCAAGCCTTGTAGCACCAATTATTCAACCTAGTCTCACACACATTGAAGGTGCACAAACTGACATCATAAGAAGTTTATGTGTAAAATCAAGAAAAGCATCAAATTATAAGGATGCACTTATTTACAAAGGCGGAAGAAATTGATAGAGCGTTAATTCTACAGGAGAAATTGAAATGAGCTAAAATGAACTAAAATTGTTGGATAGCATCGAGCAGTATGTGGCTATTTTTATAGATTCCTATCAAACTTATATGGATCTGAGGTTCATATAGAGTTCAAGTGCACACTTCCAAAAAAACAAGAAAAAACCTAAATAGGTTCATGTATCATTAGTTTTTTGAAGTAAAAATTACTGTGTAAACTCTCACTGGGCCTCATATCATTACAGTTCTGAACATATTTAAGATGCTATCAACAACAACCCCTTCAGAGATTTGTCATACCTAAGGTGTATTTTTCAATTCATCGTGATATGTAGAAATCATAACAGATGCATAAATGAACAAAATTCCTCATCAACAGACATTTTGAATATTGTGTAGATGTAAAGCCCATCTTATTCCTTCAGTTTTGTTTTTAACATGGAAGATTATGGAATATCACAAATTATCGAAATCATCTTCATTAAGGAATAGTTCATTTAGCATTCATTGCATATAGGTGATTAAGTATACTTGAGTCGAAGTAGTATTTAAATGGATGACCTTCTGGGAAGTTCCAATACTTCACCCATGTGTATCACCTAGATGCAATGAATGCTAAGTGCACCATTCATTCCCATAAAAAATAGGTCCATTCCACCTACTACTCATGAAATATGGGTCAATGAGTTTGATTCGTAGACTATAAAATTGAATCTTGATATTAATATAAGACTTGACAGACTGCAGAGAATTCCTCCTACTTATCAGATTCATATTGTCAGGTTTCTTAAAGACAAAAAATAAATAAAGTTAAACCACCCTAAATAATAGTCATCGAGATTATATCATTGACCAGATTCTTTTAAGACACAGGTTACTTCTTAGACTCACATCAAGGCTCACAATACATTCCATTGTATAATAAGGCTGATAGCCAATATTTTATAAAGTCTGCCTGCGTAATGCATTTTATAAAGTCTACCTTGCATATTCTTTCAGAAATTTGAAATGCAAAAAAAACACAAGATACAGCATACACAACAACCACACAAAACCTTTTAAATGTTGATTAGATTTACACTAAGCCATTATCCCTTAACAGTAATGAAGGCATCTTGTAATCTAAAAATTTCAAAACTAAAGAATAATAAACTGGTAACAAAACTTACCTCCAGCGAGTTGATGAGCATTTTCAAGAAATGCGGTATTGATTGTATTTGGCAAAGAAGTATTTACTTGGAGATGCACCGAAGGATGAAACGTTTCCTTTAGCCAGTGCACCTCTAGTCACCGAAAGTTCTTCTTTGAAAGGTTTGATCATTAGACTCTCATTTAAAAAAAATTAAGGTGGAAATTACTTGTGTATTAATCATACAGTCTTAGATATAGTCATCAAGATTATATCATTGGCCAGGTTCTTGTAAGACACAAGCTACTTCTTAGACTCCCACCAAGGCTTATCCCTTTATATGACAACCACAATACCTTCCATTCTATTGTAAGGCTGATAGCCAATATTTTATAAATTATACCTGCATAATGTATTTTATAAAGTCTACCTGCATATTATTAATGTAGTTGTTGGTAGCATGTTTACTTCTAGTGATGTTGATCCAAATTTCTATTGAAGACTGTTGAGAAACATGTGAAAAAGTACTCTTTAAGATTCCTCTGACTATTTTGTAGGGACATGTCATCTTTCCTCTCTCCTGGTTGAGTGTCTGTCTGGCACAATAATTCTTTGGCGCAAGCATTAATCAGAGCATTGGATGGCAAGAGCATTTATGAATGGTCTGTGTGTGGCATCATGTCTACAAAATGAATCTGGGTCTTCAAAAGCATAGAGAAATATAGGAGAAGCAGTATGCTAAAGTGTAGGCAAGTAAAGAGGAGCCCTTGGATCATGGGATATTGTCTCAGGGCAGATGAATATCATCATATCGATGATGAATCTGACTGTGGAGAATCCATATATACAAAGAAGAGCGCATTGGTCATGCATAGAAAGTTTTGGCAATGGGGAAGGGAGTGGATTATTGCAAATAAGGCTAGTTTGTCCAGAGGTCTTATGATGGAGGATGATGAAGCATTGGTGGGGTGTTGCAGAATTAGTTGGAGGCATCTTTTCTGAAAGATTAGAGCAGAAGTAAGGAGAATGATTTAGCCAATGGAAGTACAAAGATTTGGTTATGATGCCTTAAGCTATGCTCAAAGCTTTGATGATGGATACTACGAGAACAGTCAAAATATACCTCAAAAATAATATCAAGGAGTTCTATAAAATTAGCACTACCATGTAAAAAAGAACTACAAGCATTACCCTTTCTCTTGCCTCCTCCCTGGTCTACATAGGGAGCAATATCATTAAACACACGCAGCATCAGAACAATACCATTTGATGTGCCATTTGTTCCCCTAATGAAGCTATTTGTTGCACGAATGTTATGAACAGAAACTCCAATACCCCCAGTCAATTTGCTACTTACAAGACATTCCTTGAGGGTATCGAGCAGAGAAGGAAGCAGCTACTCGACTGCCCAAAGCCAAAACATTAAGTGAACCACTATAACATAACAGAAGGGTGGAAAAGAAAAGGGACTCGCCTCTTTAAACAGTATAAATTAAACCATAATGCTTCAAGTTCAACCTTGAATGTCTAGAATGTTTCCCAAAATTAGGTATGTCAAGCAAAAATGTTTCCCAAAAATAATTGTTATTTCAAACAAGGATCAATTCAAAGTTCCAAAGATCTTAGTTGCAATCAAAAACAACTCAAGCCGTTTGATGCATAAAACATTCAGGTAAACCCTATTTCATAACAACTAATTCAAAAGAAGTTACAATGTGCTACTGCTAGAAGCATTTCAAAATACCAATTCAAAATAGAAAATGTACAAAAATCGTAGGCACAGGAGGCACATACCTGGGGCCTTGGGGATCCAACATTAAAGAGAGTTGGAGAAGCATGTGTAAACCACCTCTGTGTCATCAAATAGTATGCAGAGCAAAAATTGTGTGAACAAAGAGTATAAATTCTAAACACGATGTGAGAGATGACAGTGGATGAGCATAAGGAGGATGAAGGCGTCTCTACCTTACCCCTCAGGTTTTCTTTCTCACTCAAAAAAAATACGTCTCTACAGTGGATGAGCATAAGGACGATGAAGGCGTCTCTACAGTGGATGAGCATAAGGAGGATGAAGGCATCTCTACCTTACCCCTCAGGTTTTCTTTCTCACTAAAAAAAAATACCATTTGAGAAACTCTACTTTTCGTTTTGCAGGACATAGAACAGACGTCCTTGACGATTTGATGGATGCCAATACCCTGTTCCAGAGCTTCTTTCCTAGGTAGGTGTCTAAGAAAGTTCTTTTCTTGCCGTGTAAGCCACCCTGCTTAAAGAGCGAATAATCAATGCTGCCATCCGATCTCACCAACTTCATAATGGGGATGGGCGACCATCCTTTGTTTTTAATGCTTTCTCAGAAGATCTGCAGCCTAGCATGGAGGTCTTCCCTACTGTTAGAAGAGGGGTTGAGAGTGTTTGATACGCAGGCCTTAATGACATAAGTGAAAACTATGCTTTAGATGTGATCTTCGTTGCCGACTGAATCATTTAGGATCTAATTGCCTCGAGAACCACTTAAAACAATTTCGATGGGATTTCCCTACCCTATCGGCTAATAAATTCTACTGTCGGATCTCACCAAGCTTCCTGATAGGCCGATGGGATGTCTCAAGTGAGAATCCAATCGGAATAGTCTCTGCCGGCATCAGACATGAGACTTTTCCAGTTGAATTCTCACCTATAATAGCCTATCGGCTAATTATTAATATCCCAAGATATTAATACCAATATTGCACTAAAAAAAAAAACTATTAAGACCTTACAAGCGATTTTGCCCAATTTTGCAAGAGGGAAAAACCCACTATCATTTTTTTTTACTATATATATATATATATTTTAAATGATTAATAGAATCATCATTAATAACTAAACTAAAAGAAATAATATTTACTAAAATACTTAATGAATCCATTAGTAATTTAACCACCATTCTTATAATTACTCTTTTAGTTATACCCCACTAAATAAAATAAGAAATTGATGGCTAATTAATTAATAATAAATACTAGCACCTTATTACTCCACTAATAATGTTGATAGTTTGCTAATTTAATTAATGGAATTACTAATAATTTGGTGGAGCCCTTTTTATATTTATTATAGAATCTGAGTTTTCTTCTTTTGTTTATTTAACTATATCCCCCTTTCTAGGGAGAAGAATTAGTTTACTTGAAGATAAACATAAGGGACCATTTTTTTTTACCTTTTCTACTCCCACGAATCTCTCCTAAAGTTTAGTTTTAAACTTAACTAACTTAGGACTCCCATGTGATGTTTGTATTTTTTTTTTGTTTCTAATTTTCTCTTAAAAGATAAGCCATAAAGAATATTTTCATTGGATAAGGAGAGACAACGGAAAGTTTTCAATTGTAATGAATTTCAATGGCTGCAAAGTCACTAAGACTTAAATATTAAAAGAAACATAAGGCCTAAAAAATAAATGAAAAGGCGGTGGAGCCTATCAAATGTCACATGGAAGATTTGAGAAACTAATACAAGGAACTAATCCAGCCTGTTCATCTTTTTAAAATTTTGTCACTCAGTATTGTCTTGATTCAATATGTACTTGAAGCCATTAACTGCTTTTTGTGTAATTTTTTGTCTAAAATATTGTAGTTATGATCATATGAGCAGCGTGGTGAATCCCCAATCCCTAATAAATTTGAATCTCTCAGATGATTTCCAACAAAGCTCTTTAATAAAATTTTTTGAAAACCATATACTTTCGGCTATGCAGTTATAATGTTCATTGCATAGTTTGGTCACTTTTTAACATGCTTGACTAAGGGTCATGAAATTCATTCCATTCAATATTCTTGGAATGGATGAAACGATGTACAAGTTATAAGAAAATTTTATGCTAGAATAGCCCTTTATATTGCTTAATTTATTTAAACTTTGTAGACGAAAGAAGATATTGAACTATGTAATATTGAATAGGTTTCATGGATTGCACAACTGCATATTGTGTTGAATAATATTACTTTAAAAAAGGTTTAGATTTAATTATCAAAATAAGATATAGTATTATTTAATAAAAACGTGTATCTCTTTAAAAATGATCATTCAGTATTAGGAATTGAAAATGAAGTTATCAAATTGTAATATAAATTGATTTTTTTTAAGTTTATATATAAGTTAAAATATTATAAATGAAAATATAAATAAAATATTATTATCTTTGAATTATATATCGAGAAGTTTATAATTCATCACATTCAAACACACTCTCCGAAAGAAATATTCTAAATTTTTTATTTCATATAAAAGTAAGTTTCTAAATTAATATGCTTAAAATTAAAAATTACATTCGAAATTATTACATATAAAAAGGAAGTTTCTAAAATTTAGAAAATTAAGTTAGCAAATTAAGTATAAAAGAAATTTTCTAGATTTACTTAAGCTTCTAAATTAATATACTTAAAATTATAAAATATTGAAAATCTTGAAAAAAGAAAAAATATTCTTTGATGTAATTGGAAAATGATTTTTCTAAAACAAAATTATGAAACAATGAAAAAAATTGTTATTTTTCAAATTCTAAATTAATTTATATACAGTAAAATATTATAATATTAAATAAAAAGGTAATATCCTAAATTTTCTATTCATATAAAAATGTTTCTAAATTAATCTATTTAAAACATAAAAAATATTGAATTCTTTTTTAAAAAATAAAAGCATTTCAAAAAGGAAGAATCATTCGTATTCTATTTTATTCAAAATTTATATATGTGTGTGTACGTAGAAATATTATAAATGAAAGGATCTATTAAAGATTTTATTGTAAACAAACATACCTATTAAAATATATAATTTAATGTAAAATAAAACCAAAATCATAATAACTACATATCTAAAATCAATTTAAAATAGCAAAATTAAATACAAAGAGAATTAACAAATTTATTGTTATGCATAAAAAATCATTTTTAAAATTAATATATTAAAAACTAGCATATCTATCTTTAAAAAATAATGTAATTGAAAATTAAATTCACACTTAACTTTATCATATAATTAATAAATAATTTATATAGATTCATTATTATTTATATATTTAGTATTATTAAAATTGATTTAAGTTGAAAATTAAATTCACTTAACTTTATCATATTGGTTAGGATTTAATTATGGTTAGGGCTCAATTAAAATTCTAAGATAAAGCTTGGAGTTAAGGCTAGGGTGATGAGGGTTGAATCAAGGTTACAATTACAGCTGTGGTTATGGTTTTTATTCAATTAGGGTTAGAGTCTAGTTAGGATTAGGGTTCAGGTTCAATTATGGTTGAATTTCAATTAGGTTAGGGTTAGTGTTCAGAGATAAATCTTAGAGTTATAGTTGGGATTAGGGTTTGTGTTAAATTAGGGATAAAATTAGGATTGGATTTTATTATGAATAGGCTTAGGGTTAGGTGTTCTAAGTTAAGATTAGGGTGGGCGCTGGAGTTAGTGTTAGTGTTGAGGATTAATTAGCATTAGGGTTAGGGTTTAATTAGGGTTTAATATAGAAAGGAGTGATAGGGAGGAAGGGGGGGAGAAGGAGAGATAGAGATAGAAAGAGGCACAGATAGCGATATAAAGGAGAGATGGAGAGATAGATACAACTTGGGAAAGATATAGGGGTTGAGATATAGAGAGTCAAAGAAAGGATAGAGTAATAAATAAACCTAACCCTAATCCTAACCCTAACCCCAATCATAACCCTAACCCTAATCCTAATCCTAGCCCTAATCTTAGCCCTAACCCTAAACCTAACCCTAACCCTAATCATAATCCTCACCCTAAACCTAATCACAATCCCAACCTAATTAAACCCTAACCCTAATCCTAACCCTAACCCTAACCCTAATCCCAATCCTAACCCTAATCCTAACCCTAACCCTAACCCCAACCCTAATCCCAACCCTAACTGTAATCCTAACCCTAGCCCTAACCCTAATCATATCCCTAACCCTAATACTAATGCTAACCCTAAACCTAATCCTAATCCTAACCTAACTATACCCTAACCCTAATCCTAACCCTAACCCTAACTCTAACCCTAAACCTAACCCTAATCCTAACCCTAACCCTAATCATAAGCCTAATCATAATCTTAACCCTAAACCTAATCCTAATCCTAATCCTAATCCTAATCCTAATCGCAATCCTAACCTAGTTAAACCCTAACCCTAACCCTAAACAAAATTAATAAACCTAACCCTAATCCTAGCCCTAACCCTAACCCTGACCCCAACCCTAATCATATCCCTAACCCTAATACTAATGCTAACCCTAACCCCAATCCTGACCCTAACCTAATTAAACCCTAGCCCTAATCCTAACCCTAACCCTAACCCCAATCCTGACCCTAACCCTAACACTAACCCTAATCCTATCCGTAACCCTAATGGTAACCCTAACCCTAAACCTAATCCTAACCCTAACCGAACTAAACCCTGACCCTAATCCTAACCCTAATTCTAACCCTACCCTAATCATATTTACTATCATATTATGACATATTAATTATTATAATAATTTTATAATAAAATATATAAAAAATTATAAAAAAAAATTTATTTAAGATATTACATGTTACACGCCTTACTACTAGCTGCCCTGCTATGGAATTTATTGTGTCCCTGTTCACCAGATTGGCGATGCATTTAGTTTCTCTTCCAGAGAAAATGCTTTGATACCCAAAAAAAATGGGAATTTGGAAAGCATCTACTGTCCGCTTATTTTTGTTGTCACCTTGGCTTTCTGCATCCCTCTCACCCATCTTCGCTAAGTTCCAATACTGACAGGCGAAACAGCTGGCTGATTATGCGGTTCTAGAGATCTTTAAATTCTTTTGCTTTGGCCATTCCTTCTCACATTCTTGTCATTCTCTAACTGTCCTTTTGTCCCATGATCCAAAGGAATACGAAGAGAAAGGACATTTCATCTAGGCAGTAATCCTGTTGGCCCAGCCATGGGTGCTTTCAGCCTTCTTCATTGTATTCTGCTGTTCCTGCTCATATCTATTTCTACCACAGAGTTTATGCAAATTTCTATGATGACATAGATGTGATGTGGGGAGCCGTTAATGTCAGCAAATTCAGTGATGGTCAGGACTTGGAGCTTTCTCTTAATCAGGCCTCCTCGGGTAAATTTTATTTAATCCTCTTGACATTTGCATTCATTTCCAAGTACCCACGAATGATTATAGACTGATGTTTTATCCAATGTGCTTGGGTCCACTGCATAGATTGATTAGGTTCAAAGGATGGTTATCAGATATTCTGAGATGGGTTTAGTAAACTTATATGAAACAAAATAAACTGATGTTTCCTTTCGTTTTAGGATCATTAATCCAATCAAAGGAGGAATTCTTGTCTGGGAGCTTCAGTATGCTTATGAAGCTTGTTGCCGGAGATTCGGCGGGCAAGTAACCACATTCTGTGTGAGTGAAGCGTCCTTGGGTGCAGGTCTAAGGATATTTCAAGTTTAGGGCAGGCAGAAGATAATGGATCGCAGATCGGCTTGAGGTAAATGAACCGGGCCGTTCTGATTTTATAAATCAGAATTGGGTTGTTCACGCTTTATTAAAAAATCTAGTTTTTCACGCGGATATGATGTTCATTGTCGTAGAATAGTTCTATTATTTTGTTTCCTTCAAATTCCGGGCATTTGATTATCAGATCTACTAGTGTTGTGGAGAGCGCAAGCATTAGAAATCCTTCCTTGGACCAAATAAAGCAGATTACTGCTAAGCTGCAGCGTAATGGCAGGGCGGAAGGCCAGAACGTTTTCTACCGGTTTCAGAATGCCACTGCAACAGAAACGGAAGAAGGAACAACCACAAACATGAAGTAGTATTGATTAGAAGGCAGGTTAGTCAAAAAAAAACAATGTGAATAACAAACTCATAAGAATCTACCTGCCCTTGTAATCAGTACTACTTACATGTTTGCGGTTGTTCCTTCTTCCGTTTCTCTCTTGCAGTGGCATTCTGAAACCAGTACAACACGTCCTTGCCTTCCGCCCTGCCATAACCTACCAGCTCAGCAGTAATCTGCTTTATTTAGTCAACCGATGGATTTCTTGTTCGGCTCATGAAAATGGAAGTTCAATATACGCTTATGATCTTCAGTTGGCTTTCGCCTACTGCAAAAGCTTCTAACGCTTGCGCTGTCCACAACACTAGCAGATCTGATAAGCCTGGAATCTGAAGAAAGCGAAAAAATAGAATTATTCTACGACAGTAAACAACATCATGTCGAATGGAAAAAATTAGATTTTTAATAAAACGCGAGCAGCCCATTTCATTTTATAAAATCAGGACGACCCAGTTCGTTTACCTTCAGCAGATCCGCGATCCATTATCTTCTGCGGGACCTAAACTTGATATATCCTAATGAATCTCCTTGCGTGCGTATGCAAGTTAGCTCTGAGGGTGACATGCATGACGAGATAGATATGGAATTTCTGGGAAATACTTTGGGCCAACCCCATATCTTGCACACTAACATCTTCCGTCGAGGTAAAGAGGGTAGGGAGCAGCAATTTTGTTTATGATTCGATCCCACAGCTGACTTACACAACTACACCATCCTCTGGAACGCATGGCAAATCATGCAATTTCTTTGATTCATCATGTATATATTTTTCTATCAAATATTTTTTTTTTGATTACATTTTATGATCTGTTATGAAAATAAAATGATTTACACAATCGGATGTAAAAACTCCAAAACAAAAATATATGGAAGCCCCAAGTATTGATTTTCACATACACAATCAGAATGTTAAAGAGAGCCAGCGATTACTAGGCATGATTAAATCGATCTACTGTCACGAATATTACTCAACCCTTGAAATTGTAAGATTGAATTTCAATCCTTCCATGGTACAGTTAAGAGACCTGAAATTGACTTCTAGTTTATCCTTCATCTGAAAAGTTGATTCTTTCGAACTTGAGTTCTAATATTTCTTCCCATGTGCACATTGAATTACCATGAAAAGGTTTTCGAAATGTGAAAAAAATTATGAACAGCACAACCTCTACCATTATTCGTTATGGTGGTTTCAAATGAATGAATCAAGCCATAAACATCCATTAAAGAATAATGGAAGGTTAATTTTTGTTAGATACTGTAAGTTGAAATTATGCTAGTATGGATGTATGAAAAATGATATCTCATGATAGGTATTGTTACTTGAAGTCATGAGTTTAGTCAACAAAGCACAAGGTAAAAGTCTATGCAAAGGTAGGTTGAAGAAATGAAAGTATAGGAGAGATTATCTTATATGTTTATCTTTAATAGAAAAAAAATGAAAACGATTTGTTCTATGATGAAAGTTTCTAGGTATCAAGATACAAAATAACAGAAAAGTAGATTTGGATTTAAAATAGATTTTCTATTATAATAATATTCAAGGTATACGTTTATCAAACTCTTTTTTTATTGGGAATCTAACTGTCATGTTAAGATTTTACACCTTGGACACAACACAACCATTTTATTTTATTTCTTTTCTAAACTACAAACGTATAAACCTTTAATGAATGATAACCATGCATAGATATGGTGTATAAACTATATGCATCAGGCAGCCTTATTATTTAGTTTTTTTTTGCTAAAAGTTCACAAAATAAATTTATGTGTTATAACACCTCTCCAAGGATCATGATGACTTTATCCTTTAACAATAATTGAATAATGGTAATACTAATATTTAATCAAATACATTAGGGGTGTCATTATTAATATTAAAATGATAAGCTAATAGTAGGATTAGTATTTAGCCAACATAATATTATTATTTTCAAATCTCAATCTAACATTAATACCTTATCTTTAATTTTTAACCCAAATAATAACAATAATATTTATTTGCCAGTTTCAATACAAATTTTATTGCTATTTAATCAACTAACACTAATGTTATTTATTTAGAAAAATAATATTACTAAAATAATGTTGGCATTCATTGCATCCCACTATTCTTTTAATATAACTAATTTACTAATTCACTACTACCATTTTTTTTTTATATTAATACTATTGTTTTACTTAAATCCAATATTTCTTAATACCAATATTAACATGGGTTATTTTAATATTGTTTTTTATTTTATTTTCACCTTAATTTTTTTGTTTTCTACCTAATAATAATATTCTTACCCATAAGTTAAACCCCATGAATATTTACATTTCCCCTCTACAATACTAGCGCTTGCACCTCAACAAGGTGCAATGGTTACGCCGATAGCTGGATATAATCTGGCAGTGTATTGAAAGGGATGGAAAAAAACTACAAGAAAAATGAAAATTTCTTTTCTTAGGACTAACTATTTATAGCAAAAGTCAGTTGATGATAGGATGCAAGCTACGAAGTAAAATCAGACTGTAAGGAAGAAATCATTGCGTGGCTCTTCACTCTGAACGGATGCTTCATTCTAGAGACTCTCAGGCTTCTCAGTGATGAATCACAAAGGAACCTGGATCCTGTTTTTAATAGAAACCGGGTCCATTCTTGTCAATTAGATATCCTAACTAATCTACTATTGCTTGAAAATCAGGTTCCCATAGTCCTCCTCCTTGGGCTATTGCAAATGAAGTACAATTGTACAGAAGAAAAGGCAAGGATAGAGCTGCTTAGAATGATTCGTGATGGTATAGTTGCCTTGGCTCACCCTTTCTTGCAGCAAAAAAGAGGGGAATCGCCAACAGAGCATTATGAACGCGAGAAAAACTTGAAGGAAGAACCCAAGTTATAAAAATCTGAAGCAATACAACCACATTTTGGGATTTTTCCATGATTTCATTCTGCAGGAGTCAAAGATTACCGGTGAAGGAGAAAAGGCAGGGGATATTCATATTACAGTACCAGAGGGAAGAAACCATCGTTATCTTCGTGGTCTTCATTGTCATACAACAGCTCATAAACTGAAGAAAGAGTCTAAGTATCAATACCTCGTGGCTTCCGCTACAGAGTTATACAAGAGGGGAATGATGTTTAAGTCGTACAAGGGAGTTCCCTCAGCAAAGGACCTCCGTTTCGACGAATAGAAAAATACTTTGTTTCTCCCTGTGATATGGCTTTCTGATGCTACAGAATTGATCTTCAGGAACCCCATGGATGTGGACATCCGCCAAGAAAAAGAATTCACCGTTATTTTAGAGTATGTATTTCTGATGAATAGTTTGATGGAGACTGTGGAGGACGTGGCTTTGCTCAAGAAGAAGGGAATAATTTAGAGCTCCATTGGAACTGATGAGCAAGCGAGTGACCTGGTCAATGGTCTGTACAAAGGAGTTAATTTCACTTTCGCTGATGAAGATAGGTTTGTGGCATTGAAGAGTGGTGTTAATGAATGGTACAAACAACGGACTATGGTGAAAATTAGTGCGTGGGTGGATAGTCATCCAAACCTTGTGAACAGACTGGTAACTCAAAAACACAGAATTATTCATCGCTCCTTGCTGACACTGTGGTTCCTAAGGATGAAGGGCCTGAAAATATAACTGGGGTTAGCTCCAAAGTATTATTTCAGAGTATACCATAGTTAATAGTTGGACAAAATTTTGTTGGCTCTTTCATATTAAAGCTTCATTTCCTCTACATTTCCATATGGAAGGCTTGGCAACATCAATGAAGAGAAACCAAAATCGTGAAATAACCAATTCATTGTTGTTTGACCACCCACTTCTTGAGAATCAATTAGTATGTCAAGCAAGATAATGTATCAACAAGACCCTGAACTCCAATGCCTATTGGCCTGTGGCGCATGTTAGATCGTTTGGTAGTTTCCACAGGATAGTAATTCACATCAATGATTTTATTTAGGTTCGCAGTAACTATGGCTGTGACTTGTTACATTGTTGCAAAGATTAAAAATACATTAACCAAAACCACAGAGACAAGTTCAACACAACCATACAGCAAAGAAAAACTAATACATTACAAAATGGAAATCAGAAATTGACCTCTCCTAGCTTATCAAAATCAAAGTAAAGGTTATAAGAACCCCCGTTGCCAACAAGCTTAGATGGATGAGATTCAGCTGGAACCCCCTGCAAGAAATGGCTCCCAAATTAGTTAGAAGTCCCATTGTGAAATATTCAATGCAGTGAGAAGAAGCTATTATCATTCAACTCACCTTTTCTCTTACAAAACTTGGTAGAGCAAGCAATGCCAAATTACAGACTGTAGTTTCTGTTGGGCTAGTGTACTTGATAATATCAGTGCAAAGGTTTGAGGACTTTTTTGCTCCAAGATTCTGTTGATTTCTCTTTCTATTGCAGTTATCCTGAAGCCCAAAATAGGATTAGTTCTTCAAACAAACAATGAAAATGCAATTTAAAAATTAGCTAAATTCCTCAAGAAAATATTAACTTACCTTAAATAGAAGGTAAGTGTTTTCTATTTCTATCTGAGCTTCCAGAATTGCAAACCACAGCTTGTGGGCTTGCACGACTTTCTTTGCCTTTCCCTAATCCAATTATCCAATCTTTGAGCCACAATGCATTCCAAGAATAGATTCACTGAAACAAATAAATTAAGTAGAGGGAAACAAAGGATTTACTTGCTACTCATATGTCAGGTACAGTTTTCAAACTCTTCACCCCAGCAATTTGCTAGTCCAGGAGATTCATTTGGACAAAACAATGACCAGGTAGCATTGTCTTGGACCCTCTTCATAGAGAGATCTGCAACCCAGAGCTCATAGAACAAAAAACAATAGCTCTGCTCTCTTCCTGTAAGAAGGCCCAAATTGATTTCGTGAGACCCTAAAATGTCAAACAACAATTTTAACAAGTTTTTCCTAATTACTGTCAATTACTTAATCTCACAAACAAAAGTAAAATTACCTTCACATGGTTCTTTCTCAAATCAAGAGAGTCAAAGACAATAGCATGCCATGGCTCCAAGTATACAACAAAGGCACCTATAGGAATATTGTTATCAGATTGGGCGGCTTGCCAATTTAATTTAAAAACCAAAACATAACAGGTTATATTTCATATCAGCTGCCTCTTTGTTACCATTTACACTTTATGACCATTTGGCTACCAAAAACTCTAGTTCAACAACCAAGCCTTGTAGCACCAATTATTCAACCTAGTCTCACACACATTGCAGGTGCACAAACTGACATCATAAGAAGTTTGAGAAACTTTATATTTAAGCAAAATGAAACACCCCGTTAGTTTCTCACCACATCAATCATCTTAAATAAAGAGGAAGAAAAAGCAAACATAGCAGTCAAAAGACCCATATTACTACCTCTTGCATGGCCATAGGTATGACCCTATTGGAAATATAAACCGAGTGACCTTATGATAGGGTATTGAGTATCAAAACATCCCCAAAACATGTTGATCTATTTCCCAAATTACTCTTATCAAGGTTCACAACATCAAATAGGGTAACAACATCAGGGATTTCAAAATTACCATCAAGAAATGAATCCAAAACTTCAAATTTCCCTAGATAAAATTGAGAGAGATCTTGAGGAAATTAAATGAAATCAAAATCTAACATATCACCAAGGTCATGCGCAACGTCAGAACATTACATATCCACAACCAATGGACATTATTCCACAAACACCTCAATATCCACAACAACAACACTTCCAATATCCGCAATATCAAGAATTTTTTCAACACCAAGGTGTAACTCAAGTGAAATATCAAAATATACCTCAAAAATAGTATTAAGGAGTTCTGTAAAATCAAGAAAAGCATCAAATTATAAGGATGCACTTATTTATAAAGGCGGAAGAAATTGATAGAGCGTTAATTCTATAGGAGAAATTGAAATGAGCTAAAATGAACTCAAATTGTTGGATAGCATCGAGCAGTATGTGGCTATTTTTATAGATTCCTATCAAACTTATATGGATCTGAGGTTCATATAGAGTTCAAGTGCACACTTCCAAAAAAAAACAAGAAAAAACCTAAATAGGTTCATGTATCATTAGCTTTTTGAAGTAAAAATTACTGTGTAATCTCTCACTGGGCCTCATATCGTTACAGTTTTGAATATATTTAAGATGCTATCAACAACAACCCCTTCAGAGATTTGTCATACCTAAGGTGTATTTTTCAATTCATCATGATATGTAGAAATCATAACAGATGCATAAATGAACAAAATTCCTCATCAACAGACATTTTGAATATTGTTTAGATGTAAAGCCCATCTTATTCCTTCAGTTTTGTTTTTAACATTGAAGATTATGGAATATCACAAATTATCGAAATCATCTTCATTAAGGAATAGTTCATTTAGCATTCATTGCATATAGGTGATTAAGTATACTTGAGTCGAAGTAGTATTTAAATGGATGACCTTATGGGAAGTTCCAATACTTCACCCATGTGTATCACCTAGATGCAATGAATGCTAAGTGCACCATTCATTCCCATAAAAAATAGGTCCATTCCACCTACTACTCATGAAATATGGGTCAATGAGTTTGATTCGTAGACTATAAAATTGAATCTTGATATTAATATAAGACTCGACAGACTGCAGAGAATTCCTCCTACTTATCAGATTCATATCGTCAGGTTTCTTAAAGACAAAAAATAAATAAAGTTAAACCACCCTAAATAATAGTCATCGAGATTATATCATTGACCAGATTCTTTTAAGACACAGGTTACTTCTTAGACTCACATCAAGGCTCATAATACATTCCATTGTATAATAAGGCTGATAGCCAATATTTTATAAAGTCTGCCTGCGTAATGCATTTTATAAAGTCTACCTTGCATATTCTTTCAGAAATTTGAAATGCAAAAAAAACACAAGATACAACATACACAACAACCACACAAAACCTTTTAAATGTTGATTAGATTTACACTAAGCCATTATCCCTTAACAGTAATGAAGGCATCTTGTAATCTAAAAATTTTAAAACTAAAGAATAATAAACTGGTAACAAAACTTACCTCCAGCGAGTTGATGAGCATTTTCAAGAAATGCGGTATTGATTGTATTTGGCAAAGAAGTATTTGCTTGGAGATGCATCGAAGGATGAAACCTGTCCTTTAGCCAGTGCACCTCTAGTCACCGAAAGTTCTGCTTTGAAAGGTTTGATCATTAGACTCTCATTTAAAAAAAATTAAGGTGGAAATTACTTGTGTATTAATCATACAGTCTTAGATATAGTCATCAAGATTATATCATTGGCCAGGTTCTTGTAAGACACAAGCTACTTCTTAGACTCCCACCAAGGCTCGTCCCTTTATATGACAACCACAATACCTTCCATTCTATTGTAAGGTTGATAGCCAATATTTTATAAATTATACCTGCGTAATGTATTTTATAAAGTCTACCTGCATATTATTAATGTAGTTGTTGGTAGCATGTTTACTTCTAGTGATGTTGATCCAAATTTCTATTGAAGACTATTGAGAAACATGTGAAAAAGTACTCTTTAAGATTCCTCTGACTATTTTGTAGGGACATGTCATCTTTCCTCTCTCCTGGTTGAGTGTCTGTCTGGCACAATAATTCTTTGGCGCAAGCATTAATCAGAGCATTGGATGGCAAGAGAATTTATGAATGGTCTGTGTGTGGCATCATGTCTACAAAATGAATCTGGGTCTTCAAAAGCATAGAGAAATATAGGAGAAGCAGTATGCTAAAGTGTAGGCAAGTAAAGAGGAGCCCTTGGATCATGGGATATTGTCTCAGGGCAGATGAATATCATCATATCGATGATGAATCTGACTGTGGAGAATCCATATATACAAAGAAGAGCGCATTGGTCATGCATAGAAAGTTTTGGCAATGGGGAAGGGAGTGGATTATTGCAAATAAGGCTATTTTGTCCAGAGGTCTTATGATGGAGGATGATGAAGCATTGGTGGGGTGTTGCAGAATTAGTTGGAGGCATCTTTTCTGAAAGATTAGAGCAAAAGTAAGGAGAATGATTTAGCCAATGGAAGTACAAAGATTTGGTTATGATGCCTTAAGCTATGCTCAAAGCTTTGATGATGGAGACTATGAGAACAGTCAAAATATACCTCAAAAATAATATCAAGGAGTTCTATAAAATTAGCAATAACATGTAAAAAAGAACTACAAGCATTACCCTTTCTCTTGCCTCCTCCCTGGTCTACATAGGGAGCAATATCATTAAACACACGCAGCATCGGAACAATACCATTTGATGTGCCATTTGTTCCCCTAATGAAGCTATTTGTTGCACGAATGTTATGAACAAAAACTCCAATACCCCCAGTCAATTTTCTACTTACAAGACATTCCTTGAGGGTATCGAGCAGAGAAGGAAGCAGCTACTCGACTGCCCAAAGCCAAAACATTAAGTGAACCACTATAACATAACAGAAGGGTGGAAAAGAAAAGGGAATCGCCTCTTTAAATAGTATAAATTAAACCATAATGCTTCAAGTTCAACCTTGAATGTCTAGAATGTTTCCCAAAATTAGGTATGTCAAGCAAAAATGTTTCCCAAAAATAATTGTTATTTCAAACAAGGATCAATTCAAAGTTCCAAAGATCTTAGTTGCAATCAAAAAAAACTCAAGCCGTTTGATGCATAAAACATTCAGGTAGACCCTATTTCATAACAACTAATTCAAAGAGAAGTTACAATGTGCTACTACTAGAAGCATTTCAAAATACCAATTCAAAATAGAAAATGTACAAAAATCGTAGGCACAGGAGGCACATACCTAGGGCCTTGGGGATCCAACATTAAAGAGTGTTGGAGAAGCATGTGTAAACCACCTCTGTGTCATCAAATAGTATGTAGAGCAGAAATTGTGTGAACAAAGAGTATAAATTCTAAACACGATGTGAGAGATGACAGTGGATGAGCATAAGGAGGATGAAGGCGTCTCTACCTTACCCCTCAGGTTTTCTTTCTCACTCAAAAAAAATACCATCTGAGAAACTCTACTTTTCGTTTTGCAGGACAATAGAACAGACGTCCTTGACGATTTGATGGATGCCAATACCCTGTTCCAGAGCTTCTTTCCTAGGTAGGTGTCTAAGAAAGTTCTTTTCTTGACGTGTAAGCCACCCTGCTTAAAGAGCGAATAATCAATGCTGCCATCCGATCTCACCAACTTCATAATGGGGATGGGCGACCATCCTTTGTTTTTAATGCTTTCTCAGAAGATCTGCAGCCTAGCATGGAGGTCTTCCCTACTGTCAGAAGAGGGGTTGAGAGTGTTTGATACGCAGGCCTTAATGACATCAGTGAAAACTATGCTTTAGATGTGATCTTCATTGCCGACTGAATCATTTAGGATCTAATTGCCTCGAGAACCACTTAAAACAATTTCGATGGGATTTCCCTACCCTATCGGCTAATAAATTCTACTGTCGGATCTCACCAAGCTTCCTGATCGGCCGATGGGATGTCTCAGGTGAGAATCCAATCATAATAGTCTCTGCCGGCATCAGACATGAGACTTTTCCGGTTGAATTCTCACCTATAATAGCCTATTGGCTAATTATTAATATCCCAAGATATTAATACCAATATTATGCTAAAAAAAAAACTATTAAGACCTTACAAGCGATTTTGCCCAATTTTGCACGAGGGAAAAACCCACTATCATTTTTTTTACTATATATATATATTTTAAATGATTAATAGAATCATCATTAATAACTAAACTAAAAGAAATAATATTTACTAAAATACTTAATGAATCCATTAGTAATTTAACCACCATTCTTATAATTACTCTTTTAGTTATATCCTACTAAATAAAATACGAAATTGATGGCTAATTAATTAATAATAAATACTAGCACCTTATTACTCCACTAATCATGTTGATAGTTTGCTAATTTAATTAATGGAATTACTAATAATTTGGTGGAGCCCTTTTTATATTTATTATAGAATCTGAGTTTTCTTCTTTTGTTTATTTAACTATATCCCCCTTTTTAGGGAGAAGAATTAGTTTACTTGAAGATAAACTTAAGGGACCATTTTTTTTTACCTTTTCTACTCCCACGAATCTCTCCTAAAGTTTAGTTTTAAACTTAACCAACTTAGGACTCCCATGTGATGTTTTTATTTTTTTTCTGTTTCTAATTTTCTCTTAAAAGATAAGCCATAAAGAATATTTTCATTGGATAAGGAGAGACCACGGAAAGTTTTCAATTGTAATGAATTTCAATGGCTGCAAAGTCACTAAGACTTAAATATTAAAAGAAACATAAGGCCTAAAAAAATAAATGAAAAGGCGGTGGAGCCTATCAAATGTCACATGGGAGATTTGAGAAACTAATACAAGGAACTAATCCAGCCTGTTCATCTTTTTAAAATTTTGTCACGCAGTATTGTCTTGATTCAATATGTACTTGAAGCCATTAATTGCTTTTTGTGTAATTTTTTGTCTAAAATATTGTAGTTATGATCATATGAGCAGCGTGGTGAATCCCCAATCCCTAATAAATTTGAATCTCTCAGATGATTTCCAACAAAGCTCTTTAATATATTTTTTTTGAAAACCATATACTTTCGGCTATGCAGTTATAATGTTCATTGCAAAGTTTGGTCACTTCTTAACATGCTTGACTAAGGGTCATGAAATTCATTCCATTCAATATTCTTGGAATGGATGAAACGATGTACAAGTTATAAGAAAATTATATGCTAGAATAGCCCTTTATATTGCTTAATTTATTTAAACTTTGTAGACCAAAGAAGATATTGAACTATGTAATATTGAATAGGTTTCATGGATTGCACAACTGCATATTGTGTTGAATAATATTACTTTCAAAAAGGTTTAGATTTAATTATCAAAATAAGATATAGTATTATTTAATAAAAACATGTATCTCTTTAAACATGATCATGCAGTATTAGGAATTGAAAAGGAAATTATCAAATTGTAATATAAATTGATTTTTTTTAAGTTTATATATAAGTTAAAATATTATAAATGAAAATATAAATAAAATATTATTATCTTTGAATTATATATGGAGAAGTTTATAATTCATCACATTCAAACACACTCTCCAAAAGAAATATTCTAAATTTTTTATTTCATATAAAAGTAAGTTTCTAAATAAGGTGTG